>CAUYLG010013696.1:0-54672 GCA_963573385.1 Cacajao melanocephalus
GTGGCCTGGTTGCGGTGAGCATATTTGGCGCCACTGCACCCCAGCCATAGCGTTAATCGTATAAAAAAAAAAAAAAAAAAAAAAAAAAAAAAAAAAAAGAACTGTAGAAACACCAATACATCCACCAGCTATCTTGTGACACGTAATTTAGAGACAAAAATATACACAGAGTGCTAACTGTGTGTCAGTCTCTCTCAAACATCATCTAGTATAAATTTATTAAAAATATATGGGCCGGGCGCGGTGGCTCACCCCTGTATCTCAGCACTTTGGGAGGCCGAGGCGGGCAGATCATGAGGTCAGGTGATCGAAACCATCGTGGCTAACACGGTGAAACCCCGTCTCTACTAAAGATACATATATATATTGCACGGCATGGTGGCTGGCGCCTGTAATCCCAGCTACTCAGAAGGCTGAAGCAGGAGACTTCGTTTGAACTTGGGAGGCAGAGGCTGCAATGAGCTGAGATCACGCCACTGAACTCCAGCCTGGGCGACCAAAGCCCCCCTCTCTCTCTCTCTCTCTCTCTCTCTCTCTCTCTCTCTCTCTATATATATATATATATATATATATATATAGTAGTTATTGTTATTATTTTCTTCATCCTCATTAACAACACCATTGCAGCACATCCCTTTTAGAGGCACTGTCTTGTTAAGAGCCTGGCACCTGAAATTAGATCTTATATAAACCACAGATTTACGGTAAGGTACTTAAGCTCTCTGCAGTTTACCACTTCGTGGATTATGGATAATACCCCAAAAGTGCCTACCAGGATACCGCCACAGTCAGATCTCTAAACCACCATTCTTCACAGCATGTGTAGGTTAAGTAAGGCGAAGCTGATTTTCTTCCCCTCCAGACATTTGATTTGTAAACCCTGCAGATCCATTCCCTTTAGGACAGGAAACAGCACGTCGGGAATTGTGCTATAATCTCGTACACATCTTCTGAGTTGGCCAGTAAGTTTCTGGGGGCGACACTACCTAATCTTGAAGGATCAACCAGCTTTCTGGAAAGACTGCTGCTGTCAGCACCCCAGGGTCTTTCTTCCCGAAAGGCCCAGCCTCTAGTCGCTGCTGTCTGGGTACCAGCAAACACACCAAATCAGTTCGCGAAGTTCAGAGGAGTTGGCTCTTGTATGTTTACAAGTCCTAGCAGATCGCAGGAATGTTCAGGATAATTATTACCCCACCCAGGAGCGCCCAGCCCAACCCTCTCACATCTGGAAGGAAACGGCCACACAAAGGAGAGCGAAAGAGAGACCTCCTCCTGCGGCTGCTTTCTCAGGCCAGAGAAGATTTAATACACGTCTCATCCCTTTTGTGAACAAGAGCAGGCACTGTTCAGTATCTTTAAAAGCACAGGACATCCAATGCAAGGGAAGAGTTTGTCCTCCATTCCAAACGAAATGGTACTTCTCAAAGTAGGAGCTAAAGATTATCTTTATTTTTTCCTCCCCAGATGAAAATGAAAAGTGAAATACTCCACAAAATAGCGATTCACAGGCACACCGCCTCTCCAGGAGAGGAGCGGCTAGGATCTGACACACCTATTTGAAAAGGGCAGCAAACCAAACCCTTAATGTCTGACCTCTGCTAACTCCAGGGATTTCCCCCCACTCTTTTCGCTGCCTTTTAGAAGTATCTCTGGGGGCCGGATCTGGGATTCATCAGCTCTTTTCCCGACCTCCCATAAACGCGCTGCAACCAAAGCACTAGGTCCCCGGCGGCGCGTTAGCAAACCCCATCAACGTCAACGCCTCGAAACCGCCAAACTTCCCGTCCTCACACCATCAAAGCGACCAAAGCGCCGTGCCAAGTGCCCCAGGGATTCCAGCTAAGGTTGCAGCCAGACCCCGAGCCCCAGGGCGGGGCTTCCTGCTCGCCGGAGTGCCCGGGACCTGCACCTCCGCTGGGGGTCTCCAAACGTGCGCGCTGCGCCCGGGGCGCACCGGGCGCGCCTGTGGCCGTTTCTTGCGGCCGCACCCTGGCAGCGCGCTGGGGGAGCCCGGGGCGGTCGCCCACCTACCTGCTCCGCCGCCTCCTCCCTGCGGCGCGCCGGGGCTGTCGACCGCTACTTTATTGTCTCGGCTGCGCACCGCGCCGGACCTGGGGACCCGACTCCGCGCCAGTCCTGCAAGTCCGCTCTGCGCTCTGCCTTCCCCTGCGGCGTCTGCCTTCCTCTTCTTCCTCTTCCTCTCTGTCCAAGCTCCCGTTCAGCACGTGAGCCACGCAGCCCGACTCCGCGGCTCGCTGGGCAGCCAGCGCCTGCCGCATCCCCCGGCCCGGGGCTGCAGGTCGCCCCCGCCGCCGCCGCCGCCGCTCGCCGCGCGTTCTCGCTTTGATCCACACTTACAGCTGTGCCCCGGGCCGCCTTTCTCCCTTCCTTCCGTCCTGCTTGCCTCCTCTCGCTGTCAGCCGGGGCTTTCGGCTCCCTCTCTCCCCAGCTGCCCCCGCCCGCCTCCTCTCCGGGGGCTGGGGCGGCCGCTGCCAATGAGGCTCGGCTGATGCGCTGTTACGGCCCAGTCATTGTATCGGGAGGGGAGGAAGAGGAGGGGGAGCGGGAGGAAGGGAGGGGGCGCCCTTGGCCCCCGCCGCTCGCGGCTGCAGGCTGGGCTAGCCTTCCCCGACAGAGAAAGGGCGCCGGTACCAAGAGGCGCGGAGCGGCTCCTGCCAGGAGTAGGGGGAAAGAGGGCATCACCAGCCCGCGCCTCTCCATCGCTCCCTCGGACTCCTGAAATCGCTGGGCGGGACTTGATTCCGCCTTCCAGGCTGCAGGCATCCCAGGACCTGAGTGCCCTTAGAATAAAGGGAAGTAGGCACCGGCGGCTGCGGGAGGCGCAGAATGCACCCAGCCACCCTAGAGGGACTGGCGAAATGACTTCTGAGATCCCCGCAAATCTGGTGCCTCTGCACTTGAAAGAAAGAAAAATAAAAAGGAAGGCGAGCCTATCCCACACAAGGCGTTTATTCTCCAGAACATTTTTTTTTGTTTTATTATGCGTTCTTTTCATGAAACTCGGGAGGCTCAGAGAGGTTAGCTCAAAATAGCTGATGAGTGACAGGGCAGAGATTCCAACTTGATCTGGTGCTGAGTGTAACGTAGCAAAATGGGAGAGGAAGGAGAGGAAAGGAGGATTCTTCATGAATGACTTCTTTTTGAGAGTTTTCATATTCTCTTCAAGTGCGTTGACAAGGAGAGTACCAGACGTGCTCTGACAGGACTGGGAGAAAATGTTTCCCAAACAGCCTTAAATGTATATCCCGTGACCAGACCTCATTTCTCTACACACCATGAATTTTCTCTACACATTATGAATTAATTTATTTTAAAAGGCAAGTCCATTTTTAAAAATAATTGTCTCACAACTGCACAATCACATAGCTTTGGATTTTATTGAAAGTTGAATTGATTTATCCAATGTCGATATTTTAAATACTCCACAGTTTCTGTGACCCTGGTTTGGCCTTTCGTCCTCCTCCTCCTCTGTCTTCCCCTCCTCCTCCTTCTCTTTCCTGTACCCCTCCTTTTTCTCCTTCCTCTCTTCTTTTTTGAGAGGTCACCAGTCTAGAAAAAGAATGGGGGCACGGGGAATCTTGATTTCACAGGCCTTTGTGTACCTGCTACCGACTTGCAGGAGCATGTAGCAAGTAAGATCTGAAGTGGTAAAGGCTCAAGGTGGCATGATGTGGAATATTGTATGTGTGCAGTATGAGGTTTAATTACATTTTCTTCCGGTGTTGAATGGATTGTTTGCTTTTAATTAAATAGAATATGTTGAATGAATAGCTAACATTTATTGAGTGGTAGTTACATGTCCCCCTCCCCCCCAGACCTGAGCTAAATAAGCACTTCACTTGGCATCACCTCATTGCGTTCTCATGGGAGAAAGGGAGTGGACTGAAAGCCCCCTGAGGCCAGGGTCTACCTTTGTCTTGTTCAGCATCAGGCACATAGCAAGGGCTATTCAGTGTCTGTTGAATTAAGGCACCCCTATTTTACTGAGAAGGAACCTGAGGCTCTGAGAGGTTAGTTGACCTGCCTGATAGTATGAAACTAGAAAGTGACAGTGCCTATCTATAAATTCAGTAACTCCATACCTATTGTGCAATACAATCTATTCAACAGGTACCAGAGCATAAGGACCCTGGGTAGGGGAGTGGTGCAATGAATAATGGTTTGCTCAGTACTCAAAAATGCCACAATTTCTCCAGAGAGAAAATAAATACATGTAGCACAGTCATTAGAGAACAGAGTATAGGGCAAAATGAAGCAATGCAGGTAAAGTGTACAGCACAAAGCTGGGCATCTAAGTGTTTGGTATTTATTTTGTTTGGGCAAAAAACTGGATACAGACTATTACATGAAAACGTAATGTAAAAGACCTCAGAAAGGTTAATCTGTATCAGCGAGAGTAATCGAGAAGAATTTCCTTAAAGATATGGGGTACTTACTGGATTTTCTTGGTGCAAAGAGACTCTTGCTTAAAAATGGAGGCTCCAGGGTTGTTCTATCTGGGTTTGAAGCCCAGCTTTTCAAAATACTCAACCTCTCTAGGTCTCATTTGCTTTTTCTGTTAAATAGGGTTAATAATAATGCATCACTTATAGGGTTATTGTAAGGATTGAATTATTTAATATATGGAAAGCATTTGGAATAGTGCTTCATGCATGATAAATGCTTAATAAATACTATTATTATTAAAGGAGGGAAGCTGTTTTCAACGTCAATCTTCTGAAAAATAAATATTTATGGAATACCAAAACAGCAAAACAAAAACCACAACACAATTGAACCTACAAAACTTTTTTCCTTTATTCTATCCTAATATAGAGTTATCCACCTGCCTGCATATTAGAGTTCTGGGGGACTTTTTTTTTTTCCATAGTGGAAAAAATTATATTAGAATCTCTGGGGGTGGAGTTTGGGCATCAAGATTTTCTTAAAGCTTTGTAGGTGAAATCATTGAGTAAGGATTGGAACCACTGAAATGTTTATAGGATGTCTGTAGCAACTACCTGAAATCTACTCATGGACTACCTATTTGGATTCTGTATTACAGACTTGGCTGGGAGAACCACATCCAAAGGGAATACAACACATCCTTTACTTTTAGTGTGACTAGTGAATACCTAATTCTAGGATAGGTACTGTGCAAAAACAAACAAACAAACAAAAACTGCCACAAATGAGATAAAAGAAATTTATCTTTCTTTTATTCAGCAGTCTTGCTATTCAGAAGTTCATAATTTAGTTGTTGTGATGAGGCAAATATATATGGACAAAATGACAGCAAGGAGCACGAAGAGGAAACAATTCTGTCTTGAAATATAGAATTTCCAGGTGAAAACTCAGGGCCTACCAACTGCTGCATATATAATAAAATGGTTTTGATGCAAGAGGGTGTTAGAAATTCCCCAGATGCCCATTTCAAGCCCTCAGTCTTATACAGTATGAAGGAGTATGATATGAGATTCAACTACTGAATTAATAAGAACATGTATCATAACTGTTTTATTTTCTAAATTTAAAGTTATTTTATATTTATTTATTTATATATCTGTACTAAATGTAGTATATGCTCATTGGAGAAGGGTTTTTTTTTCTTTTCTTTCTTTCTTTTTTTTTTTTTTTTTTGAGATGGAGTCTTGCTCTGTCACCCAGGCTGGAGTGCGGTGGCACCATCTAAGCTCACTGCAGCCTCTGTTTCCCAGGTTCAAGCAATTCTCTCACCTCAGCCTCCTGAGTAGCTGGGATTACAGGGGTGCACCAACTCATCTGGCTAATTTTTGCATTTTTAATATAGACAGGGTTTCACTATATTGGCCTGGCTGGTCTCAAACTCCTGATCTCAGGTGATCTATCCGTGTCGGCCTCCTGAAGTGTTGGGATTACAGGCATGAGCCACCTTGCCCGGCCGAGAAGTTTTTGACAATATAAAAAATGCATAAAATAGAAATGAAAAATTACTTGCAAGTTCACTACCCTGAAGGAGCACCTTTGACATACATAGTCCAGACTTTAAAAAATGTACATGCAAACACAAAACATACAAATCAGCTATTATATTGATATGCCATAATTTATTTACCCAAGCCAATTAGTTCTCTTTGATTTTTTTTTTTCTTTCATGCACAATTTTAAAACCAAGGTTAAAAGGAGGTCATATCATCCCTACAGCACTATCGTTTTCTTCAGGGTGTTTCTGCTTTTCAAAGATTTCCTGCTGATTATTCAAATTTGGGATAAGAGCATATATACTTCTTGCATATTTTATAGCTAAAAGCTATAAAAGGCTTGCAAGTGGGCAAATGTTCATTAATTTGTAATAAGAACCAATGTTCATGTTCATTAAGTGTTTTGCACATGTGGTCTCATTTGATTAGTGACCCTGTGAAGTAATCACCCTTGTTCGCTCCATTCTGCACATGAGAAAATAAACCCAGACAGGTGAAATCAGTTGTAGAACTCATGGTCCTATAACTAGCAAGTCAGTAGCTACAATTTCAGCCCAGATCTGTTTGACTCAGTAGGAATGAAGGTCTAGCCCACCATGCCAGGAAACACATGGTACTTTCGTTCCGAATGTAATGACTTGGGTAGAGCTCACTGATTTCTGGATTTTCAATAGACTAAAAAAAATTGAATCACAATAACATTGGACATGTAAAAACACCACAGTTGTTGCAACTCCGTGTCAATTGCTGTGTTTTCCTTCTAAAACACTCTAGATAACTAAGAAACGCTAATGAGAATAACAGCCATTCATTGATATACTTCAAGATATTTTGCTCCTTCTTAAAGAGTACCATTGCAGCATATATTTCTGTGTAAGCCCTAGATATATTCTGCACCTTGAAGACACTGGCACACTGTAATCAACAAAAAGGAGACCTGTTACTTCATGCCTCTGTGGGATGTTCATCATCACTGATGTCTCATCTTTCTATTTAACCCCAGGGCCTCGAGGTGAAATTAAAGCTTTCCTTTCACGAACCTAACCAAGGCTGATGTGTTTGATACTCAAATGTAGCATAAAATTATTAGGTCATTATCTCCAATCTTTGAGTATATAAATAAACATAAAATAAGTGCTTTGTTTTAAGTGTACTAATTATGATGCCCTGAAATTAAAACAAAATAACAAAACTTAAATAATTATGTTTAAACATAGACAGATAGATCGTTGGTTAAATCACAGGAAATTGTCTTTCTGTGGATTAAAGGTCAAATATTGGCAATTTCATGGGGTTCAACCTAACATGAAGCTGTTGCTGATTTAGCTGTGACTATGAACGTGTGTCATGAGGCTAACTGTGGTTGCACTTGCTTCCAGATTATGGAAGTAATATAATTGAATGAGAACCTTGTCATCATGCATATATAACTGTCTTTCGAGGGCACACCACTAAGCACTTATTACATGTGAGATGCTTTTTAATAATGTTCTTTGTCACTTAACTGGCTAAAATGCCTTGGCGAGAGGCCAGTGCCATAGTCCAGCCGTCGTTCCATGGTGGATAGCCTGAGGGCTGGCAGCTCAGTGGAATCTTAAATCAGAGTATTCAGGGAGTATCAACTTTCCTTCCAAAAAGCAAGGACACTCCACGGGAAATAAAACAAATGTCCTTTATTTTGTAGCCATGGTACCTAGTCATAAGGATCCCAAACTGGTTGGAGTAAATAATTTCGTAACTCTATTGAGAAAGATTCCTTTTCACTAAAGGGGCTGCAAACTAGCATGGGTTGTGGTTTGTATAGTGTCTTCTAAGTTGCTAGTGGTTAAAAATTAGAGATTTCAACATACACATCTGGATTTGTGTGTGGGTGTGCCTGAGTGTATTTAGGGGGAAGATTCAAAATCCAACCTATACTGTTTGATGTTATTCCATTATTTCTAAAAGTAGATTTTTTAAAATGTCACTCTAGATGTGCCAATTTTCTATAAACGTAACTCCCTTTAAAAATTAGACCCTCCCTTTTCATAATTCTAAAATTATTTCATCAAAAATTCATTATTTTCTTTAAAAATGAATAAAAAGGGAAACAAAAATCCCATGAGCTCATCAGAGTTTTCCTTGCAATACCAGATGTGAATAGAAGAGCTCTCCCAGTTTGATTGTGGCCTTCACACAGTTTTCTTATGCCTTATGTTTCAGTTTAGGTATTCTGTTGAATTTCTGTAACATCTTTTTCTCTTGGTATCAAGAAATTATAAAACTTGAAGGAATTTAGAGAACTTTTGGTCTGAGGGTTACAAGTTCAAATGCTTAGAGAGGTCAGGCAATAATTCATGTGCAGTGGGTCAGATGTATGTCAACAGGGAATAGTGGGGACTGTGGCAAATTGGAGAGCATGTGCCCTGTCTACAGCCCCCGCTTCCCCACTCAGTAACAACCTATTGCTGAAACAACAGTGTTGCCAGAATTGCTTTTCAATAGAAGCCAGAAATGTGGATTTTTATGAAAATCTCTTGATTATAAAATGTTGACAACTAATTTGAAGCCATTTTGCAACACTTAGCCAAACAAAACTATGTCCACAGGGCCCATATGACTTAAGAGCCTCCAGTTTGTGACTGCTGATCGATTCCAACTCTTCATTGTGCAGATCAGGAAACTGAGGCCTAAGAGTAAAAAGTAATAGTATAGGAAGTAGAATTGTCTGCTTGGCTTCTATCCTAGGGCTTTTCCAATACAAACATCTGCTTCTATTTTCCTACTAAGATTTAAACGATGTTCCTAATTACATGATTTTGAACATTGTACATTGTTAAAAAAATAACAATATTCATTGGCTTTGGACCACATAATTTACAATAAATGGCTTTTCGGCCACATGATCACATAATCTAAATTGCTTCTAACATTTATAAGGCCAATATAATTCTACTTCCATTCATGTACTAAGAAAACTTTCTTCATCTCTACTTCCCTATACTTCTTCTCCTTTCAACTGGTTACTAAATCTGGCTAAATTTGGAGAGAAAGTAAAATATTTAAGAAGAACCAGGTTGACTACTCTACCATGAATAAGAACTAGGTGGGGAGCAAAAGAAAAATACACTTGTGAACCAGTGACTGTAAAAACTAAGCCATGAATATAAAATGTTTCAGGGCAGTTTGCTTATTTTGCCAAAGCAAACACAATACACAGTAAACTTGTAAGAACCTCAGCACACTTCAGTGAAGGAGTGGAGATAATTTTTCTAAGAGTTTCAGTAACTGAAAACCTCCATAATATGTCTGAGATTGTTTTGATTTTTTTCTTTTTCAGAAAATTTTAAAAACAGAAGAGTTCACGATATATGATAACAAAGTCTCCTACAGTTACTACTCAGGATTGTCCACTGTCCTTTGTTTTTCATCAGACAAAATAAAAAACTTTACAGAAAAGTTGAAGTTCTGTTTGTTCCTTATTACCAACTTTATTCTTATTTCCAACTCTCCAAAAGTAACCATTATCATGAATTTTGTATCAATCCTCCCAGATTTGTGTATGGACATACATACCCATGAAAATGATATACTTTTGTTACTTACATTTTTAAATGTACACACATGATATTATACTATATATAAGGTACCAGAGCCTGTGTGTTTCATCTAATAACAGCTTTTTAAAAATCTATGCATCTGACCTAAATCAGATCAACTAAAAAATAAATAGGCTAGGCATGGTGGCTCATGCCTGTAATCCCAGCACTTTGGGAGGCCGAGGTGGGCAGATCACGAGGTCAGGAGTTTGAGATTAGCCTGGCCAACATAGTGAAACCCCATCTCTACTAAAAATACAAAAATTAGCAGTACATACCTGTAGTCCCAGCTACTCGGAAGGCTGAGGTGGGAGAATCGCTTGAACCCGGGAGGCAGAGGTTGCAGTGAGCCGATATTATGCCATTGCACTCCAGGCTGGGTGACAGAGTGAAACTCCATCTCAAAAAATAAATATAAATAAATATTAAAAATCTATCCAAGTTGACAAATACAGACCTAGTTTAATTTCTTTTAACCACTTTATGATATTTTATATTTTATTTATTCATGTCAGTAGATGGTTACTAGGCCATTTTCAATATGAGTCATTTCATTTTAAAATATTTAAAGTAGGAACTAACTTTCCAGACAAGATTGACAATCAGTATTAAGCCAATAGTTTAGTACACTATCCAAAGGGTAAAGAGAAAGATATTCTACACTTTCTTCTAGACCCAGGACTCCTGGCCCTCTAGTATGTCAGGAAGTTCATTGGCCCCATTGTATGGAAAATTTGTTATGAATGACATTTTTCTGAAGGGAGGGTCGATAGCTCGTACAAGATTCAAAGCTATCTACGCCACCCCCCAAAATAAAGAATAGCTATTTTTAAATGCCTTCCACTCACCATGGGAAGTAATCATAGTGATTACTTATGCAGTTCTGCTTTTTTTTCACCATTTTGAATGAATTGCCATCTTTTATTGTGGCTAACAATTAAATTAAATTCAACAGTTAGGCAATGAAAATGCACTGAATATCAGTAGCTGGGACAAGTGCCAGTAGCAGGGACATGAACAAGTCAAGAAAAGCCCTGTTTTTCACTAACACAAAAGTCTTGTGAGGAATGTAATGCCAAAGCCAATGTAGAGCTTCTCAAAAGGGTGATTCTATTGACACTTTTACCAGATAATATTTTTTGCTGTGGAGGCTGTCCTATGCAGGATGGGATGTTTCACAGCATCCCTGGCCTCCGACTGCTAGATGCAGTAGCCTCTACTCACAAGTCGTGACAACCAAAAATGTCTCCAACCTCTCTCAAATGTTTCCCAGGAGGCAAATCTACCCAGCTGATAACGACTAGCTTAATGTGATGAGCAACACCAAAGAGAAGTACGGATTTCAGTCTGTAAGATGCTTCCTTGAATGAGCAATCTGTGCAAAACAGAGGCCTGAGTTCATGCAAAGGAAGAAACACTGATTGGAATACTCACAGAAGGATGTTCTTATCTTGGCAGTGCCAGAAATTATTTTACGACCTTGGACAAGTTATTCAATCTCTGTACAACAGGATGGTTGAATATATCTAGCTCTAAAATTCTACAGTATCCTTGACATCTGAGTCCTTGGTGAATTATCAGAATGGGTGTGAGGGACCGGTATTTGGAAGCTGCTTCTATTTTGGGAAAAATAAACACAGAAAAGTGCTCTGCTGTGTCATCCAAAGCAACCTTTTTATTAGCAAACATAGCTTCTGGATACATTTGCCACATTGCTTCTTTTTAAATGATCATGTCAGTTGCTTTCCTCATTATAAAGCAATCTTGTAGACTCTATTAACAGGAATTGTGGGCTGTTTATCCCTCTTGTAAATTTGGTTTATAGGAAAGGGGGCCAGATTTATAGTCAACGGCATTTTAAGAGTTCTTTCTCTTAGGCACAGAACACATATGGCCAATGAAAGCTTCTCAGGCAACTCAACAGATATGATCTTGGGTGAATTGTCCTGAAAAGTACAGTAATGCCAGTTCCACTAACAATGTATCTTTGATTTCTGCTGTGTCAATGGTGATATGGGCACAAGTTCATTTGTGCCTAAATGCATACCAGAAACAAAAATCATTAAAGCAACCACTTAATAGCTCTGGCCTTTAGTTCTTAATCTTATCATGATTCCAAGTGGACAGAAATGAGATCTGGCACTGGAAATTCTCAAGCTCTCCCCTGTGTAACTTACATATATGCTGCCATGCTATCCCTGCCTGAAAGTCATTTCCCTCAGGGCTTTGCTTCGCTGGCTCTTTCTCTTCATTTAGGAACCAGCAAAAAGATCACCTCTTCAGAGAGCATTGCCCTGCCCATCCTAAAGAAAGTAACCCTCCACATTCTCTACCTTAATCATTCAGCTTTTTATTGACTGTCTTCCTTTACCATAAGATAGGCTTTATACGCATCAGGGGCTTTTTTGACTCCTGTTTATTGCTGTAGCATCAGCACCTGAAACATAATTGGCACCCAGTAGAAATCCACTAAGTACATCTTGAATGAAGGAATTAAATGCTGCCCCTTCACTCTTTGCTTAGCTAACTCGTATTAATCACTGGGACCTCAGCTCAGGTAGCATAGCCTCAGGAAAATCTTTCCTGGTGATCCAAAGCTTGTCAAATAACCCAATTATACACTCTGGATAATAGCACAAATCTCTTTCTTCTCTTGATACTTTCTTGGTTCTCATTCAAGGATGACTTTGTCCCCCAGGGAACATTTGACAATATCTGGAGAAAGTTTGGTGGTCACAACTGGGGAGGAGGAGTACAGTGGTTGCTACTGTCACCCAGTGGGTAGAGGCCAGAGATGCTGTCACACATACGATAAGGCACATGAGGGCCCCTCAACAACAAAGAATTGTCCAGCCCCACATGTCAGTACTGCTGGAGCTGAGAAACCCTACCCTAAACAGAATGGTAATTTTATATTCATTTGTGTAATTCTTTGCTTAATGCCTGTCTCCCCTACTGGACTATAAAATAATGACTAGAACTTGGGATTTAAAATCCCCCATGAAACTTTATCCAGCCACTCAACTATTAGGACCACCAGGCACTCACTTAGCTGTTGGCTTTGCCAGTTTCTAGATGGAGATAATAATGAACTACATTAGAAATAGGCCAAATATTAGTTCTGTTTGGTAGGAACAAAGCACAGTGGATATTTAACCATTTAACCATGCATTATGAAACCAAGAAGCAGACCTCAAAATGCAAAGAACAAAGTACTGGAGAATATTCAAGTATTAATATACAAGATTCTCAACCACAGGAACACACAAAAGAATTTTGCTGTGGTCTTATATGTAGGACCTACGGCTTTGGGTAATGGTGGAGGAAAAAGTAAATTGACTCTATAAATACCTGAGACAAAATATATATAAAAACAGCAACTAGGCATCCCCTCCATTTGAGAGAAGAATAAATTTCAATAAGGAAGGGGATTGAATATTCACATCCACCTAGGATGAAGAAACGTTTGTGCACCAATCGTAAGAAAGCTTTATTAGAAAACGGCAGCTCTTTGATACCTGTAATGAGAGGCAAAAGCTTTTTCTTCTTAAACTAATGTTTGATGGGTCTAAAGAGGATGGCCTTGTTTATCCGTTATATCACTAAATGGATCAAAACAAAGTAAGTAACATTCATGTGTCCTTAAGGTTGCTTCCTGAAATTTTTAATATGAATTAAAAACATCCAAGCATTCATTTTTTTGATTCTATACTTTTAATGAAAGTATTCTGTCTTAAGTTGCTGGAGGCTTGATGTAGAATAGACTGGCAGCCCTAGTACTTCACTGAAACATGTATATCACCAAGAGATTGTAATACATGTTTTGAAATTGATTTAAAATTTAAAAAAAAAAGATTTACTTGAATTCTCACTGCCTTTAAAGTTGTCCACGAAGATCTCCTTACTGGCTTCCTTTAGGGATTCAAAAGACTTAAAATTTCTGTCTTTCATCACAAATGCAATAACTTGAAGTGAGAGACCGTTAGGAAACAGATGGTAAAAGAAATTTTGTTTATTTTCTTTTTATTTTTGATTTTAATCTTTTCAAGTTTCCAAGGACTTAAAACAGATGTTTATGACTGCTTTTATTTTTTTTCAAGCCAGTAAAGAAAAGCTGACCTCAACGTTTTAGGGAGAAATCTGTTTAATCAGTAGTTAAGATTTGATCTACTGAGTTCCAGATAATTTTTTAATCATTCAGGATAAATAATGACATTCATTTTTAAACAGTCATCTTTACTATGTGAATCTCTTCTGAAAGGAAGGACATTCTGTAAAAACACACAGCACTAGTCTTGAAGTAGACTCCAACTATTCACTTTAGTGCCAATTGCTAGAGAAGGTTCTATTTATAACCTCTAGAATCCAGATGACATCTTTTATCCTTTACAACTACACTTAAAGGAACAGGAATAAGAGTTTTCTTTTGACACTCACTCTCCCACCCCTAGACCTCAAACTTCTGGCGGTAATTTCCCGGAGATATTCCATCCCTTATCAGTGGTTCTCACCCAGGAGCAAGTTTGTCCCCACAAGACATTTGACAGAGCCTGAAGATACTTTTGCTTGTCACAACTGACTGGGTGGTGGATGTGCTACTGATGTTTAGTGGGTGGAGGCCAGAGATGCTGCTAAACGTCGTATAATGCATAGGGCAGACCTCTACAACAAAAAAATACCCAGCCAAACATCTCAAAAATGCAAGGTTGAGAATCCCTGATCTATGCTTTTAATCACTAGCATAAATGGAATCAAATGTGTTTGTGCCTGACAGACAGTTTTCAGTAGAGTATTTTAAAAACAAAATTAGCCTTTCTTTTCTTATCTTTCAAGCAAGTTAAAATATTAATGGGAAAATCAATGATTTCCTCAATTAAGCCTCCCAGCATCAAGACTCCATTATTGACCTTTCAAAATAACTCTTCTATTTTGGTATCTGGGAAAACCATATAATTCTAGCCAGCAAAGTTTCCACTGGAAGAGTTATCCAAGAAAATCCGGGGCTGGCACCTTTTCTGGGACTTCAGAGAAAGGGCTATTGATTTTCTGTAGTCTTTTATTTTTAAAAAATGGGTGACACACTGCTGTGGTAAGTTATTATTCTATATAAAAATGCCAAAATAAGTAAGTGCTGTCTCAGAGGTATCCTTGAGGGCCCAGTGTGCTTAGAGCTGTGCTGTCCCTAAAGGTGTGGGCCAAAGGGAAGGAAGCCCAAGGCGCCTACCTTGTGGGGTTACCTAATAATGTTCTGCCTACTGGATGTGTTCAATAAATGTGCACAGATCAATTTTTCTTAGATTGGGTTTTCCCAGAAGCAGATTTTGAGTCAAGAATTGAGTTCTTCCAAGAAAAACTGCTGAGGGAATGGGGTAAGTAGGACAGGAAAAGGAAAAAGGTCAGACAAGGATGCCACCTCAAGTCAGCTCCTAGCCGCAGCCTGACCTTTGGGAAGCTCTGGAGCATAAACTACACCTCAGTTTACCCACCGGGAGACAAAGGAGCTGGGTTTTTATACTTTCACACTAGTCTGTCAGCAGCTTCCTTGAATGGTCGGAGGACACTATCAGGCACTTTTGGCTCTCCATCCAGAGAAGGGGCTCAATCCATCCTCTGAATAGGGTCCCATGGGGAGGAGTCAGCAGTAGGGCATGCACACTGGTAGTCAAAGGGATCTGAGGGTGATCTGCAGTTTCTACTGCTTCATAGTCTTGAAGTGTGGCAGGGCATGCAGTTTATGGAATCTAAAACGTTCCTTCCTTCATTCATTCAATCATTCCTTCAACAAATACTTGTTGAATTTCCACAGTGTGCCACAAACTGTGCCATGAGCTGGAGATAAATGGTGTACACAAAGTGTGTAGAGCAAACTGGCTATGGCAATCTAGTTCTGGGGCTGGCCAGTAACTCTTAAGTCACTGGGTCCCAGGGGAGGGGTTGGAGTGGTTGTGAGCAGCAGGGGACACAGAGGAGTTGGGAACAATGGCTTTTTACCAACTAGTATAGAAGTGCAGTCATCCTTCAGTATCTGTGGAGGATTAGTTCCATGACTCGCTGAGGATACCAAAAGCCACAGATGTTCAAGTCCCTGATATAAAATGGTATAGTATTTGCATATAATGTATGCATATCCTTTTGTATACAGCATTTAAAATTATCTTTAGATTACATACGATAATACAATGTAAATGCTATGCAAATAGTTGTATACTATGTTGTTTAGGGGGAATAATAACAAGGAAAAAGATCTGTGCATGTTCATTACAGACACAACACCCATTTTTTCCCCTGAATATTTTTGATTCTCGCTTGATTGAATTGATTCACGTGGAACCCACAGATATGGAGGACCAACTGTGTTTCACTATTTTTTTCTTTGAAATGGAGTTTCTCTCTTATTGCCCAGGCTGGAGTGCAATGGCACGATCTCAGCTCACCGCAACCTCTGCCTCCAGGGTTCAAGTGAGTCTCCTGCTTCAGCCTCCTGAGTAGCTGGATTACAGGCAAGCACCACCATGCCCGGCTAATTTTGTATTTTTAGTAGAGATGGGGTTTCTCCACATTGGTCAGGCTGGTCTCGAACTCCTGACCTCAGGTGATCTGCCCGCCTCTGCCTCCCAAAGTGCTGGGATGACAGGCATGAGCCACCATGCCTGGCCATGTTTCACTGTTTTTAAAACTAGCAAGTCCCATGTATCAGCTGAATATTATGTGAATGAAGGGAGATGGATATAACTTTGTTTGTTTTTTAAGTTTTAAATTATGTAGTGATTTCAGTTCCCTGCTTTGGATAGACATAGGTACCATGAATATCTCATTTTTCTCTTAACTATAAGAAAAATCATAACATAAGTGTAACGATCATGTTACATATAATAACGTGTACATGTAGCAGTGGTGTTGCATACATAACATAAATGTAAAAAAAGAGGAACAATAGGGAGTGGTGGGAACTGTGGCAAACCAGAGAAGTGTGCCTGACCTAATGGGTGCAACTGCTACTCAGCTGAAGCCAAGTGGGAACCATGTGGGAATGCAGGCCCACTACTGCCAAAAGTTCTGATTTTTCACGGGGATTCAGAAACTCCAATTTTTAAAAGATTTCTGTGGATTTTGAAATGTTGACAGCCAATTCAAAAAACGATTTTTAACGTGATGTAAACCAAACAAAATATGTTTTGGGGCCAGATTTGATTTATGGACCACCAGTTTGCTAGGCTCTCGGTCTCTAAAGAGCTAGATTTGTGTCGGTCTTGCTGCTATTCCCCCGATCTCCCACCACCTGTTCTTTCAATTCCTAGAATTCCCACGGGCTGGTGGACTGCAGTAGCCAGTTCCCTGTAGCTGAGACAATCCTTTGTTTCTTACAGTGATAGTTAGAGCTGGCACAGGTGCCAGGGGACATTTTAGCTGTGTATTTGAATGGTGGAGATAATTAAGTCTGTTTATGTTGACATTCTTGAGAAGGATGGTCAGGGTTGGTGGAGGTTCCAACCTCCAGCTAAGCTCAAGACAAGGACAATCAATCATGTTCTTTACATCACAAAACTGGAAAACTTATCGTTTGAAGTTCTCAGCAATGGTAAAGAAAAACAACAAACAAAAACCCTCAAGTGACCAATAAATAGCAATGTAGTTTCATACTTACTTTGGTTTATCAATCTGCTCTATTAGATATTTCCCTTTGAAATAATGATAGATTATCTCTACTCTAGGTATGGGGATCACAACTTGCTTCAAAGTAGGCATTCAAACAAACAAGAACTAAAATAAAATGGAATCACATCACGTGTGCTGAACGTACTCAAACTCAACTATGTGAGGTTGGCCAGAGGAGAAATATCCTTTAATTTATTCCTTCTCCTTTCCACCTTTCAAACTAGACTCTGGCCTCTACTGCTTCAGGACAAGAGAAGCCACAGCCAAACTGTAAAAAGAAACAAAGACATTAATCCTTGGTTTTTAATCTTTCAGGAGTCTGAGCTCTGTTGATTTAAGGGCAGGTAATGAATCTTCAAGGGTAATTTTGAATACATATGAGTTTTTTTCTTCTTTCCTGACTGTAAAAGCAGATTTCTTAGAAAATGAAATTTATTGATAATTATTAAAATAGGCATAGTGATAATAGCTATTATTTATTGAGTGTCTTCTACGTGTCAAGCACTGAGCTAAATAGATTAGTTTTTAATACTCATAAATATTAGCTTCTTTTATCTTTCCAGCAATTCTACAGTTCCAGGCACTATAATTATTCCCATTTTACAGATGAAGAGACACAGTCCCATATATAATAACCAGTCTAAGGTTCCATGGCTATAAGTGACAGAGTCAAGATTCAAACTCAATCAATCTAACTTAAAACCTTATGTTCTTTAGTGGTAATATTAATAGTTATCCCCTTACCAATGGTGGTAAAGATTCATTATTAGTTTAATAATAATAATTATAACAAGTCCTTGCTAAAAGCAGTATGCCAGGAAATGAACACATGGTGAAGTACAGTCCTGCTACCTTGAGTCTTCAGTCTGATTAAAAAACAGATCTAAATAAATGATTAAAGTATAAAATGAGAGCTATGACAGAGGTATCCCCAGAAGAAGAGCTCTGAGTTTCTTTCCCATGTGTATTATTATCAATTCCAGCCTTCAGCCATTAGACCAGTTGGAATCTTCTGGTTAACTCCTCAAATTTCTGAGTAAAGAATATTCATTGGTGGCTGGGCATGGTGGCTCATGCCTGTAATCCCAGCACTTTGGGAGGCCAAGACAGGTGGATCACCTGAGGTCAGGAGTTTAAGACCAGCCTGGTCAATAGGGTGAAACCCCGTCTCTACTAAAAATACAAAAATTAGCTTGGCATGGTGGCGGGCACCTGTGGTCCCAGCTACTTGGGAAGCGGAGGCAGGAGACTCTCTTGAATCTGGGAGGTGGAGGTTGCAGTGAGCTGAGATTGCACCATTTTACTCCAGCCTGGGCGACAGAGCAAGACTCCGTCTCAAAAAAAAAAGAATATTCATTGGGAAGCTATACCTCTGGCCAAGTCAGATAGCATCCACTCACTCTTCTTAATTAGTTTTCCTGAGCTTGTTAATAATCGTGAAGTCTGCAACTTTTAATATCTAATTGTTCTGACATCATCCACAGAGATTTCCTCCTGGGGCAGGATTTCCTAATGTCCTCACAGTTCAATTTATATTTTGTTACAGAAAAGGCTGCCAAGCATTAGGCAATTGTCAGACACTAACAGGCTGCAGAGACAATGGTTCTCCTTTCTCTTTGGAGTCCAGCTAATGGGCCAACAAAATGAAGCAAGCCTGGAAGAAATGTACCATCGAAGCCACTATAGAAGCATAAAGCTAAGCATTGACATCTTCCCATTCAATTCAGGGCTTTAGGTTTAGATAATACCAGGCTAAGAAGATAAAGATTGATCTTTGGCTGCAAAACAAGAATAATTTGTTACTAACTGCTATGGTCTGAATGTTTTTGTAGCCCCAGATATGTTAAAATCCTAATCACCAAGGTGATAGTATTAGAGACAGGGCCTTTGGGAGGTAACTAGATTATGAGGGTAGAGCCTTATGATTGGGATTAATGTCCATATAAAAGAGACACCAGAGAACTAGCCACTCCTTCTCACCATGTGAGAGGAGGTACCATCTATGAACCAGGAACCAAGCTCTCACTAGACACTGAATTTGCCAGCAACTTGATCTTAGACTTCCCAACCTTGAGAAAGATCAGAAATAAATTTCTGCTGTTTATAAACTACCTAGTCTATGATATTCTGTTATAGTACTCCACATGCACACTGACTGAAGATAAATGTAAGAAAAGTTATCCTTCTATCTGACATATTTGCTGAGAACATTTTTTTCTCTTGAATTTTACAAATACGCTGCAAGGCAGTATTGAAAGGAAGAACAGCAATGCTGCTGATATTCCTTGGAGAATATGATTCCCTGGGAAGTAATATTGCCAGAGTAATTGCTGGAGATTTTGGTCTGTTGTAAAATAGTCTTCATAAAGACCTGGAAGCAAGACAGTAAAACACTGAAGGTAAGTATACCTCTGGGCTTCTCATGACACTCAGCGCTCCATAGAATTACCCTGTTAGATCTCGGTGTATCTTATTAACATTTATTATGATAGCTATAATTTATTGAGCATCTACTCTGTGCCAGGCACTGAACAATGAGATTTATATCCATTATCTCTAATCAAAAAGTGAGGCAAAATTGACGGAACTCAATTCATGTTTTGCGTCTCTTTAAGACATGCATCTTCAATGGGCACATCATCCCCAAAGATGTGAAAATTCATGTAGGGTGATGGTGACGGGGAGGACTTACTCTTTTTATGTATAAAATGCAGATATACATACAGAATCCAAACAGACACACAGTATATTTGTGGTATTAAAGTTTTATGTGGTGAGGTGAAATGATTAGGAAAAAAGTGTCTAAAAGGGCTCAGTGGGGGGTGATAATGAAAAAAAGTTGAGAAACACTGCTTTGAGAGATAGTCAACTCTTATTTTTTTGGTGAATTTTATAATATTTACTTTCTAATATGATAACATTTTTGAGCTATTTTGATGATTATGAGATAAATCATACTTGAAAATTTCAGTTTGTATAGCTGATTTCATATACTCTTGTGTAGGCTCTTTAATGTTTTGAAATTCTTAAATACTTCTTTCCTTGGGTGCACAGGAATCGTCAACAGATTTGGGGTACATTCCAAGGTGTATGGAGTTCTGCTTCCCTACAATATAATTCACACTCCCTGATGCTGTGCTCATGGATAATTTCTACAATGACTAGGGGAGAGAGATGTTATGATTTTCCTTTTTACCGATAAGGAAACAAATGTTGTGAAAGGTTGAGACATTCATTTCCTCACTATCTTGCAGCTGGTTTGTGCTGGACTCGGGATCAAAACCCAGTTCTGGAAGAGTTGAAAGCCCATGCATATTTAATATAATCCTCTAGAGTTCTCAAAATGGTGTTCCATGGGCCAGATACATTCCATAGGCATGGCTTTTTTGTGTGTATGTGTCGTTTTGTTTTTGTTAACTTGGTGTACTTAAAATATTTGAATTTGTTGCCAATGCTTAAAAATTAAGAGATCTTTACAGGAACAAGTCTGGATATCCAACTTTTCTTTGAAAGCTTAGGGGCTGTGGGCTTCTATCCTACATGGCAACAATTGACTGAAACTAAGGAGTGGATACTTTTCAAAATAGGGTTTGAACACTCCAAATTGCCTAAGTCCCTGCCCCTTCCTGCTGCTTTACACCCAAAATCCCTTTATTCAAGCATCCTGTAGGCATTTGACTCTTTGACTCCTGAAATGTAGTATGTCTGTTTCCTTTGACTTCCAATGTTTTCTAAATCCTGTGTATCTCTTCAATATTTTTCCTTCTCAATCACCCATGCAATAATTTTAAAGTGATTATGAGTCCACTTTAATTTACTGCTTTATTCTTTCTGGTTTTCTAGATCTCTCAAGCAGAGCAACTTTATCAGTGATATTTAATAAAATGAAACCAATTTTCTTTTTCTTCTTTCAATAGCCATGTTATATTTCACCTGAAAATCCTTCTAATTCATTGCTTATTTCCTTAGAGTCTCCATTTCTGAAATTCATATGCTGCTAAGCCTTAACATATTCACTCTCTCCCAGCCTGCAGTTTGAGCTGTTCTGCAAGGGCATATCAATTTTACTTCACAGTTCAGAGTTTTGATTAATGATTATGTGAGGACTTTTTTTCCCCTTGACCTTTTATGGGTTAAACAGAGCCTATGGGTCTATATAAAGCTCTTTCCTTCTTGAATTCTTTCCTTGTAAGTATCTTTATTTTGACTTGTGGCACTTGGTAGATTAAGTGCCTGAAAAAAGTGGTCTGCCTGCCAATTCAGGAAGAAGAAGGAAACATTCAAAAACTTGATCAGAGAGAAGGAGGAAACATTCAAGGAGTATAATAAGTTGTTAGGGCATTCCAGTCTGTCAACAGCTCCATCGCTATGAAGACATGAGAATCCAAGAAATAAACACAAAGCAAAGACAGCAGTAGATAAGAGGAGGTATTTCCATCCTGGAAGCAAATGTCTGTGTCCTCACATGGTGATTTTATACTGTGGCATGCACTTTTCACTGGCAACATCTGGCTCTCTAACAACGATGCAACTCACTGAAGAACAAAGAAACACTATCAGAAAACAAACAGCTGTATTTTGATACATCCAACCTAAACTTTTGTGCCATTGCTTTCAACATTTTGTGTATAAATCTACTTTTAAAGCAAAAGTCACAGAGTACAGAATTTAACATTTTTTTGCCCCAATTTATTATAAATGTATTCATTGTAGTGTTCTCTCACTTATTCATTTGATCCATAGTTCATTCATTCACACACTCATGCATTCTGCAAACATTTAATGAGTTTTATTATTATTATTATTATTAAATCTTCCACTGTAAAGCTTTTACAAATATACATGCTAGGGATCCAGGCTCAGACATTCTGATTTGTTTGGTCTACAGTGAGAGCCAGTAATCAGTATTTTAAAAAAGATTTCTAGGTATCTCTACTATTATGAACCAGTGTTTAATGAGAAACATGGCATAGAGGGGTTTTTTTTTTCCCCAATAGAAGTGATTATTTGAAGCATTATAGTGGCAGATTTTTGTATTAAGAGTGGATATGCCATGGCATAAATAATAATAATATCCCTTGATAACTAAAAATGAAAACAGTTAACCTTTACTGAGTGCCATAGGTACTGGGCTAGATACTTCATATTTGACACTTTATATAATTTCTACATCAGCCATGTAAACTAGATATTTTTATCTTTGTTTTGGGTTGAGGAAAAAATATTCAAAAAGTGTACTTACCATCACACAGATAGAAGTAGTTTAACTTTTGGGATTTGAAATCTGTATTTCTAACTCCAAGTTATGGTCTTTCTACTCTGCACACTCATTCAGAATTTTGGTTTTAACATACCTATATTCATAAGCGTAACTAATATTTTTTTCATGGAGCATCTTAGGCACATGACCTCATTCCATAGTGCCATTCACACAGAGAGGTTAATCATGGCACAGAGTGGAGGCACTGGGGTTCCACTGATGGGAGCAAAGCAATGAAAACCACTCAGCTAGTTCTATCTAGAATTTGAGTTAACAAATTCTGGGCTTTTCCTACTGTGCCATGCTTCCTTGTTTCTTTTTCATGTTCTGATTTAGAAGTTTAGGGGGATAATAACTGCCTTGACCCTTTTAGTGAGCAATGGAGCCAGTAACACTATACTTTGGCCACAACTGATTGGCTCAAAGGTAGACACCTGTTCTAGGTTGAGCCAATCAAATTCATTTTCTCTCTTTCTGACTTCCCACCAGTTTCTCTGCCAGATATTTAGAATCGGCACTTAAAAAGATTGGTCAGCTCTACCTGCAGGTGTTGAGCCTCTACAGCAATGTATATTAGCAATAAATGAACTAACCTGAGGATGGTTTCTTAGGGGCCAGGAAAACTGATAACGGAACTGAAGTTCATGGAGCAATAGAAATATCTGGTGAACCCCAAAAGACAGACAAGCACAAAGAGTAGCTCCTTTGACTTCTGCTGATTCTCTAGGTATTATTTATTCTTCATTGTGATGCCTGACCTTAATTCATGGCCTTGGGTTTTGTGAGAAACCTTTGCCTTGATACAACAAACTCCTTTTTATTTGAGCAAATTGAGTAAGTTTCCTATGCTTTAAAACAAACAACCCTTGACTAAACTAATGACCATGGTTTAGAGCACATATAAAGTTTATCATTTTGGGCATCCTTAGAGTGAGCTACATTTTAGTCCCAAATAATCTAGCTACCCTATCAATCTGGACTATTTAGACTGCCAATGACAGAAACCAAAAACAAACCAGCTTAAGGGAAAAGGGAAAATTTATTTGGCTGTTGTAATTGAAATGTCCCGCGCTTGCTTTAGGCACGGCTGGATCTGGTGACCTAAATGAGGAAAGTGCTTCTCTACCTCTCTCGACACCATTTTCCTCTCTGGGAGTTTCACTTGCAAGCAGCCATCTAGGGGCAAATATGGCCACCAGTACTTCCTTGCCTGCATCCTATTGGTTTACTAATCCCAGTAGAAAGAGGGAGCCTTTTTCTAATTAGTGCCAGGAAAGATCCAAGCCTGATTTTCATTGGCTCACACTGAGATCTCAGCCCATCATTGAACCAGTAATTACCATCCACGAGATGAGGCTCCTCACTGGCTAGGAGTTTGGTATGTCTCCACCTAGATGTAGAAATGGCATTTCTTTCTCCTGAATGGCAAGGACTGAATGAGGTATGGTTTTCCAATAGGAAGGCTTGAGATTAATTTCTGGAGGGGATTCTAGGCAAGCAAAAGAGAGTCTGTTTGTTAACTTGCTAATTTTCCAACCTCCTTCCTTTATCAACAGTTTGCTTTCTTATCTAAATAATTTGTTAAACCTAATTCATTATTGCACTATATATATGGAGAGATAGAGATAGAGAGAGACTCACTCATCGCTCACTGCAGGCTTGACCTCTTGGGCTCAAGTGGTCCTCCTGCCTTGACCTCCCAAAGTGCTGGGATTATGGGTACATGCCACCACACTGGCCTGCATTCTTAATTTTTGTTGTTGTTGTTCTTCTTAAAGAATGTACTAATGGTATCATACAGGTTCTTTGTTATATCACCTGCTTCTTGTTTATATCACCTGCTTATTTTAAAGTGCTATATATTTTTTTAAAATTATGCTTTAAATAAGTAATATTATCTTTGTATGAGGTATTTATTACATTTACTGGGAAAATAATTTTAACATGAATCTGAATACAATAATTCCAGCCCTTGATCCAGTCACTAATCCAGATTGTTCTAATATCATTTGCAGTACTTTTTAAACTTTTCTTACAAATGCCAATGCATAAATCTCATGAGTCTATAAACCTCAGATCAACAAGTAATTTCAGGAACCCAGAGAGAAATTTAGGGCAGGGGGAGAAAATTTCACCCATTCTTTCTTTTAACTCCGTGGAAAATTCTATAACTTTGTAAAGTCATCCCAGTTGTCAAATCCAAAGGACATTTTTTCAGTCCTTAAGATGTTTGGAAGATTTTGCTGCTTTGCAAATATTTGTTGATCTACTTTTCCTTCTTGAAATTCTTTACTTGGCTGAGCATGGTGGCTTACACTTGTTATCCCAGCACTTTGGGAGGCCAAGGCAAGAGAATTGCTTGAGGTCAGGAGTTCGAGACCAGTCTGGACAACATAGCAAGCCTCTCTCCAAAAAATAGAAAAAATTAGCTGGGCCCGGTGGTGCGTGCCTGTAGTCCCAGATGAGGTGGAGGTGGCAGGATTGCTTGCTGAAAAGTTTGAGGCTGCAGTGAGCTATGATTGCACCACTGCACTGCACCCTGGGCAACAGCAAGACCTTGACTCTATAAAAGTTTGTAAACTTTAAAAAGCAGAACTTCATTAATTCTTTGGCTTCCATAAAAAAAGTATGTCTGGTTCTCTTACCTCTCTGCCTACTCATTTGCTGTCTCTTTTGTGATCTTTGTCCTTCTCTTACACTTTCTTTTTCTTTTTTTTTTTCCTTTTGTTGGAGTTTTGCTCTTGTTGCCCAAGCTGAAGTACAATGGCATGATCTCTGCTCAATACAAACTCCGCCTCGCAGGTTCAAGCAATTCTCCTGCCCTTAGCCTCCCCAGTACCTGGGATTACAGGGGTACGCCACCATGCCTGGCTAATTTTTGTATTTTTAGTAGAGATGCGGGGCAGCAGAGTGGGGGTTTCACCATGTTGGTCAGCCTGGTCTCTAACTCCTGACCTCAGGTGATCCACCCCCTTGGCATCCCAAAGGGCTTGGATTAATCTGTCGTCGTCCTCTAGATTCTGTTCTTGGCCTTCTGCCTTCTTCACCTCACCCACACACTCAATCTGATGTTCTCATCCACTTGCATATTTCCAGTCCACGTCTACTTACTGATGCCTCTTAAGACTAGAGCTCAGCCTGACCTTTTCTCAGGGCATTTCAGATTTATATATGCAATAGCTGGCAGACATTATGCACATGTACCCACACATTTCGGAGATAACACATCCATAATTGACCTTGAGATCTTCACCAGAAATTGACCTCCACTTTCTCTCTACTATTGCCTTAACCCAGACACTTTTTAAAAATCTTCCACCACAGCTTCCTACAGATGTCTCCCTGGCTACAGTTCTGTTTCCAAGGCTGACTCCCAAGCTCATGTCCCTCCATGGATCCCTAGCACCTTCAGGATGTATTCTAGGCTAGGAGTGGGAAAACATTTTCTTAAAGGACCAGATAGAAAATTTTTTAGGTTTATAGGCCAAGAGGCAAAATTGAGGACACCATGGAGGTACTTATGCAAACATGTAAAAGACAGCTACTTAAGGCCAGGCGTGGTGGCTCACACCTGTAATACCAGCACTTTGGGAGGCCGAGATGGCTGGATCACTTGAAGTCAGGAGCTCAAAACCAGCCTGGCCAGCTGGTAAAACTGCGTCTCTACTAAAATACAAAAAATTAGCTGGGTGTCATGGTGCACAACTATAATCCCAGCTACTTGGGAGGCTGAGGCAGAACTGCTTGAACACGGGAGTCAGAGGTTGCAGTGAGCCAAGATCATGCCACTGCACTCCAGCCTGGAAGACAGAGCAAAATTTCATAACAAAAAAAAAAAAAAAAAAAAAGAGCTACTTAAAATGGGAAAAGCCATTTTAACTCATGTACAGAAACCAGCGGTGGGCCAGATTTGGTCTGCAGGCCCCAGCTTGCCATCTCCTCACAGTATACATATAGTCCTGCATGATCCATGCTCTATTCTCTATCCTCATTCCCACCACTCACTTTACATGGCATAAAGCTGCATGGCTTATAGAGTGATACTTCATGCTGTTTCCTGCCTCCCAGGTTTTCTTATGCTGCTTCCTCTGCCTGGTGTGCTTCCTCTTTCCCCAACTCACATGCTAGACCAACTCCCACCCATTTGTTTCTACTCAGCTCAAGGGCCTTGTCCTTTTGGAATAATTCCCACATTCTCCTGGGTAACCCTGAGGCTCCCTCCTGAGCTCCCACAGTTCTTTGCACCTATTCCTAACATCCTTACATGGTTGTGCAACTATCTGTTTCAATGTCTGTATCAAGTACCAAACTGTGATTCCTTGATGAGCAGAACTGGATCTTAGTCATCCTATATCCTTAGGGCTTAGTACAGGGTTTGGCCCAAAGCACACACACAGTAAATGCCTATGGCACTTGATTATGGTTCAATCTATTCTTCTTTAGTAGAGGAAGAGTATTGTGTCATAAAAAAGTTCTTTGAAACACCTGTACTGCAGCTTAACCACCTACAGTGTCAATGGCCTATTTCTAGCTCAGGGAGAGCTATTCAGTTTTAATAGTTTGAAAGTCATTTATGGATGGCTAGTTCCTTTGGGTGGTGGATGGCTCTAATAATACCAAGGGTATAGATTCAATAGCTATTTAGTAGAGAGTGCTTTGCTTTCCCGAGTGACCACAGGCTATCTCCAGCCCAGCTGGCTGTTTTTTAGATTCCTGGCATTTGTCACACGGAACGTTAGACTCTAGACACAGAAATCCATCGCTCATGGCCAGAAAAAATTGTTTAAAGCACACGCCTCTGATTAGAAAATAGAACACACTCCTTGTAGAAAATGAACAGCATATAAAGAGAATATTTAATATACAGGATAGTATGAAAAATGAATAAATAGAGAAGTAGAGAAAATAATTCAGCCATCATTCCACCAACAGAAGAAAACCACTGTTAAAATGTGAACACTGCTCTTTTTTCTATAATTCTCATCCTTGCTATGCTTCTATTTATGCACCTTAGCTTCCTGATTTCTCCCCCTACTCGACATTACAGCTAGCGCATTCTTCCAGGCTCCTATCATTTTTTGTGTTATTTTAAATTATTGCTTAATAATAGCCCATCAGATGGCTATATTGTAATTTACACCTTCATTGGTCATTTGCTGGAAAGATTTGTGGCATCTAGAACAAAATAATGTAACATAAAAGTCTCCCTTTGTTCTAACCCTCCAATTCAAGTTCAAATGTTTGTAAAATTTCTTTCTTTTCACACCTAAAGAAGGAAAAGATAGCATAGAGAATTGGAATTTGGACTGAAACAAATGAGATCATTGCATTTCTCTTTCTGTTTTGTAGATGAGAAAACTGAAATGCAGAGAATTTATGACTTATCCTGGAGGCCACTACCAGGACAAGAATTTTACTACAAACAATTCAGAATTCTTTCCAAGAATTGTGGTTCAGGGCCATGCTGACTTAGGGAGAGAAATGATGCAATGAAGATTGTGACTGTCTTTCCTTTTCAGCATATCACTGACGAGTACGTGCTGTTTACATTTCTAATTGCAGAAGGTGATCCCTGTGGGTTCAATGGTATCGTCTATATTCTCTTCTGGAAGAAAACGAGCCAGTGGAAAAAAATTATATTCTATGTACAAGTGGATGAAAATAAACATGCATGCAAATATTTATTCAACTTATTTATGGGAACAGAAATACTCCCATTAAACCCAGCTCATTAATACCTAGATTTGATCATATTTTACTAGTGAATGAAGCTCACAAATGCATTAAGTGTTCTTTTATGCAAAGAATCTTTAGACAGAGAATAGCATGAGTGAGAAATAAAGACTCAGATAAGAGAAAAAGTTCATCTAGGCTGGAGCACTTGTGAGCAGAATGCAGGATTGTAGCATTCACGTTCTTTTTGAGAATTATAAGCATAGAAGGAAGAATAAAAAATAGCAACCCCCATATATTACTGGCAGACATAATGCTCAAGTTTATTTGTCTTGGCCGTCAGGTTTTTCTGCAGAACGTGACCATATGCTTCCCTTTCTAGGAACATAAGCATTTCTATTCAATATGCTAGCTAGGGAGCAAAAGATGGCTTTACAGCATATTTAATTCTATCCTTGACTTTGAAATGAAAATGGATGTCAGTTTCCCCTACCCCATCAAGCTGTTTTCCAAATGTTAAACTCTTCTGTCTTTCATCAAACCTCTTCCTACCTCATCTGTCAATGTCCTTTTATCTTCATAAATATTTTCTACTAAAGTTAGATTAAAATAAACTACTTTCTGTCTAACCTGCTAACTCCCCCACAGTAATACTTTCTTAGTTCTTACACTTCTGTGTACTCAGAGGTTTGACCTAGAAGCAGAAAGCCTCAGAAGAATTCCCAAGGAAGACAGCTTCAGTCCTGTTGTCCTGGGGAGCCTCCATCAAAAAAGAGAGAGAAGTGTCCCACTCACCTTCCATCAGCATCTTTTGAGGGAGGGAGGACACGAGTTATTCATTCCAAATAGCAAGGACTGTTTAGCCTTGCAAGTGCAAAAGCCTTACTTTCCATGACCTTTCGTGTAATTTTCCTCTAAGGGGGCCAGAGAGAGGTAGAAGCACTCAAGAATCAAGCCACAATAAAGCCAAGCCAGCAGTCCTAATTTATTGAGCATTTCCTGTATGCCACTCACTGCTAAAATTTTCACATTCTTTATCTCACTTGGATCTTCATAAAATCCTTAGCGTTAAAGCTATTAGTATTGTCTTTTTTACACTAGAAGACTGAAGGTCAGAGTGATTAAAACACTTGCCCAAGCTCATATAGGTAGAAAGTGACACACCTAGGATTCAAATCCAGATGTCATTGGATCTCAGAGCCTGTGCCTTTAGCTACGAAGTAATCTGCCTTCCTAGGAAAGTGTCCATGACTGAGGCTGAGGCAAGAAATGGAAACCAGGTGGGAATGTGAAACAAAGAACAGAGTTCATAGGAACAGGAGACAAAAGGAAACTGCAGAGATTACCTGGGAAAGCGGAAAGTGGTGGCCTGACCTGGTGTGGATGGAGCGGGTTCAGGAACACAATCTTCAAAGGGCCCTGCCCCTCTGGCTTTAAATTGGCTTCACTCATGCTGAGTGCCTGCTCTTCTCAAATGGTCCCTCCATTGTCATCTCTGTCTAGATTCTCTCTCACACATTAACTCCAACCATCCTGGGCTTTGGGTTCCTTGAATATGCTGTGTTCTCCCCTTTTTGCCCTCACTGTTTTCACTGACTGGTATCTCCTTTGTCCTTCCTCCCTTAGCCTGATTAACTTCACCTGGGAGGCCATGTTGCATCCTGGAAACAAGTGTAGAGGCTAGAACCAGGCTGCCGAGATTCAGCTTCCAATCTACTTTTGCTGTGTGTGTGACCTTGGCTAAAGGTTTTAACTTCTCTATTTCCTCAACTAAAAGGCTGTTGTGAGGATACATGAGTTTAAACTTGTGAAGTGCCCAGCACAGTGCCCAGCAGACTTAAGAGCTCATGGGGCGTTAGCTATTGTTGTTCCACATCCCCCAAACCTCAGCTGCCCCTCATCTGAGAATTGTTCCCAATCCTGCTGAGCTGAAGCTACGTGGCACTCTATGGGGCATTCTGACATGGCACCTACATATCTGCCTTACAATGGTCTGCATCCTCATCCATCTCTTCTGATGGACTTTAAACTCCTTGAGGACAGGAACCACATGGATCCTGTTTTCTACTGCTCTTTTCTATATCTCCAGTTAAGTGCTTAGCACATGGTTGCTCTTGATAAATATCTGTGGAACTGTAGCTTTGCCTGCCTGCCAAATTCATACATTTGATTGTTAATTCCTGATTTTAAGTGCCAGTTGCAGGATTAATTTGCTCCATCAGGTATCAAGCTCCCAGGAAGAGATCTACCATTCATCACTTTTGTTTGAGAAATGCTGCTTTGGGATCCTTTTCCTTGAGCACTAATTTTGCAAGCAGTGTCTTCTAGGTAACCCATTACTGGCCATTATGATCCAAAGCTAACCAATTTGGACCGTTATGACCCAATGATCCCCCTAAATACTCATGATCTTGGCTTACCTGACCTGAAGGAAGAGTTCTAAAACTAGGCAAAGGAAACTGGTATACATTGTTCTTACTTAAAACTTTTTATTATGGAGAATTTCAAACATATTTCAAAGTAAACAGACTAGTATTCTAAACCAGTGTGTACCAATATCCCAGCTTCAACAATGACCAACTCAGCCAATTCTGTTTTACCTGTATCTTCACTGACTTATCCCTTTCTGTTATTTTGGTGCAAATTATGTTTATTGTGCCATTTATTTCTTTCTAATTGATGTTGTTGAGATTTGCAAAGGTTAACGTGCTCAGCCATTTTCATTGATTCTTTCATTCAAACAAACATATGTTTGTATCTATGTGTCAGGCACTGGCAAGTGATAAGTAGTGTACCAGATGTACAGAGTCTCTGCTTTCATAATGCTTACCTTCTTGGGGTAGAAAGATAAGTGGATCAGATGAGAAATAGTTGAACAAATACAATGAAGGAGAAAATTTTAGATAATAAGTGCTGAGAGGACAACAAAAGAGAGAATGCATGGAGATTGAGGTTCGGGTGGTGCTATGGCTTGCATGTGTCCCCCCAAAAAACATATTTTGGAAATTAAATGCCCAAGGCAGATAGTATTGGGAGATGGAATCTAATGGCTAGTGTTTAGGTCATGAAGGTTCCAGCGTCATGAATGGATTCATGCTGATTATAAAAGTGCTTGAGGTTGCATCATCTTTGCTCTCTCTCTGGTCTTTCACCATGGGATGACACATCAAGAAGACCCTCACAAGATGTGGTCACTCAATTTTGGACTTCCAAGCCTCCACAACTGTGAGCCAAATAAATTACTGTTCTTTATAAATTACCCAGTCTTAGGTACTCCAATATAGCAGAACGAACAGGACTAAGACAAATGGTAAGGGAAGGTCTCTCAGAAGAGGTGGCATTTGAGCTGAGATCTCAATAAAGACAAGTCAGCCATGAGAACATCTTAGAGCAGGAAATTTCAGACAGAGGGAACAAGTGCAGAGATTCCAAGGTGGTAATAAGCTAGGATATCTGAGAAAGAAAGAAGAACCAAGTGGCTGAAATGTGCTAAATGATAATTTTCAAAAAACGGTAAAATCATGACTCATGCAGATTTAACATAAATGCTTGTTAAGGAATTAATTTAATTTAATTTATTCATCAATGAGAGATCATAGCAGATATTATAAATGGTTCAAAAGAGAAGTCACAGCAGCACAAATTTATATGGAGTTGAGTATTAAAGTGAATGCATAAACAGAGGCAAAACTAGTTTCTTCAGGTGGGGAGGAAAGCCTATTGCATTTCTAAAGAACAGTACAAATTTGCATATTTAGAGCCAAGAGTTATTTGGCATTACCAAATTACAGAGCTGTAAAATAGCTTTCATAGAATCTGAATCAGATAGCCTGGTGGGATGTCTTCTAGGGTCTAGATATTGTATAGTGTTCATGGAAGCACAAATTATTCCCTCCAATCTGATTGAGAAGGATGATTATAGGAGATGAGATAGAATAGTTAGGGTCCAGACCGTACATGGGCTCCAGACTCCCTTAAGAACTTTAAATTTTGTTTGAAGGGTACCAGGAAACCACAGGAGGGCTTTAAAGCCAAAGAGAGGCACACTCTGCTTTACCCATTAAACAAGGTCCACTTTGGCTGCTGGGTGAAGACCAAACTGCGGTGTGGGATGGATTTAATCAATGACTGCAGTGTATTATTAAAAGATAATTTTTCATAAAAGGGTAAAATCATACTCTCATACAAACATTTTTTAAAAAGCACTTGTTAAAGATTTTACTGAATTTATTAGTCAATGAGGTAGTTGAACCAGTGAGAGGCATGGATGGCTTGCAGGTAGCAGTGAAGATAGAGAGAAGAGGGATTCAGGATGAGTTGTAGAGTTGAAACTGAAAGAACTGGCTCTTGTTTTACCTAGAGTCTTGTTGCTAACTGACACATGAATAGAAAAAAAGCTTGAACCTCCAGAACTGGAAACGGTGGGTAAGGAAGAGAAGACCTTAGCCTTGTAAAGAGGGTCAGGTGAATTAGCAAGAAAAGGCAGAACTAGAGGCTGCAGCCACCTAGTTTTGAGAAAGGGAGTGAAACAGAAGGCAAACGACACAGAGGCCTGAAATCTGCACCAAGTTAACTGTACAATGTGCCATTGTGGCTGATAATAATCCTTATCTATACTGAACTGCTAGTCTGGAAATTCCCTCACACTTAGTGTGAATAGTGAATTCAGCTCTGCAGGGGAAATGGGACAAGAAGGTACCTGCCTGTAAGAGAAAGGGGTTATAGCCAAGGTTACAATCCTCAAGGGTTCACATGTGGGTTGAAATACAGCCCGTTACTCCTTGCTCATCACCACATCACCCCATGATCCAATAATTTACCCAGTATAAGCGGCAGCAGAAGGCTAATTATGGGAGTCTTGTTTGGGGGCTGCCTCAGGGGACTTCTTCCATTACAGTTACCATGCCCTTGTTTGACAGATGTGAAAATCAAGTCCTAAAAAGGCTAAAAGAGCTGCCGAATGCCACAAAGAAGTGACGTTGTCACTGGAAAGTGGAGTCTCACCCTCAACAGTACTCTTCTCACTGTATTGTACAGCCCTAGTTCCACTGTGGCAATTAGTTCAGAACAAGATCAAACTCAACTTTCTGTATCAGCACTATCCAAAAGCATTTCCTGCAATGATGAAAATATATAATTATGCTGTCTGATACATTAGCTGATAGCCACATGTAGCAGTTCAGCACTTGAAATCTGTTAGTGAGACTGAGGAACTGAATTTTTAATTTAGTTAAAATAATTTACTTTAATTTAAATGTAAGTAGACACGTGTGGCTGGAGAGTAGCTACTCTCTAGGACCATGCAGTTCTCTACCATAGCAAACTGTACATTTCTTAATAGGGCTTCATTGTGGACATTTGTCAATTCCTTTTTGCTTGAACACCTTTCCTGGGTTTCAGGAATGTTCTAATTTATAAGTTTGCATCTTCCCAAGGTAGAAGCCTGAAGGACATTTTCCTAGCCTCCCATATATATAAATGCAGGCATGTTGCATAGGTTCTGCCAATCAGATTTAGGTACCTGGTAGATTCTATTCTGGTGAGATGGCAGCAGATACTTCTAGCTTCCAAGAAGTAGGGATGCTGGACGGTTCTGTCAAAAGATCCAGACCAGAGCCAAACAGGTGGTGCAAGCTACCAAGCCTGCGCCCAGGGCATCAGCTGTGTCATCTCCACTAGAGCAGGCCTGCAAAATAGTTTGGTCATTGTACCTGGTTGAGTAGACCAAACTTTACTCTTCAGCTACCCAGAGATGCAGTGAGTCACCAAATATTCTTAAACTAGAGCTACATGTCTTCTTAAACTAGAGATATTGCTGATATTTACAACTAAGGCCTCTGACTGATAGTAGCAAAAAACCTGCTCAGGAACTTTTAGCTGAGAGAGAAAGTGTATGTATCAGTAGGGTAGGTTAGGCATAGCTGCAGTAACAAACAGTCCAAAATCTTAATGATCTATGCCTTTGCAGTTTATTTCTCACTCATGCTACACATCATGGTTGTTGTAGATTGGCTGCATCTTCACTCCAAGATTCAGACTTTTTGGAGATGCATCCACCTGACACACTGATGATATCAAATGAGAGACAAAAGAGAAACGTGAACCGTGAGCTGGCTGTGGAAGTGATAGTTCCATCTATGACACATGGGTAAAAGCAAGTCATTCAGCCACCCTTAAGTTCAACAGTTCTGGGATATATATATGGTATATATGTTTTATTTTTATTTTTTTAGAGACAGAGGTCTTGCTCTGTTTCCCGGGTTGGTCTTGAACTCCTAGCCTTGAGCAATCCGCCCACTTCAGCCTGCCAAATAGCTGGGATTACAGGCCTGAGCCACCATACCTGGCAACAATAGTATGTTCTACAATAGCTACAAGTAGCTAAAATTTCTAGTATGTTTATTTCACACTAGCCAATAGGCTAAGCCCTCTCTCTATATTATCTTAATTGGGTTTTATAATGATCCAGTTTTGTTTTTCTCCTTATTTTATAGGTGAGAAAACTGAAGCTTTGTAAAATCTAGTGTGTTGCGCTGAGTCATACAGTTAATAAAGAGTGGAGGCAGGATTTGAGTGTAGTTCTCTTTGGCTCCAAACCCCATGCATAGTTCTGTTTAAACTATTTCACTGCTTTTAATACGCAGAATCTTCCTGAGAGAGGTGGGAATAATAAACTAGATTTTTGCCCAAAAATAACCAAAGACAAACAAAACCCCCCAAACAGGGTTTTGGTTTAACACTCTTATAATTGAACAGTTCCATTTTCTTAAGATTTTTTTCAAAATTCTGAAACCCAATTCACTTTTGCAATAATAAAATTGCTTCAGCTTTTTTTTTTTTTTTTTTTTTTTTGAGATGGAGTCTCGCTCTGTCACCCAGGCTGGAGTGCAATGGTGCTATCTATCTCTCAGTTCACTGCAACCTCTGCCTTCCAGGTTCAAGTGCCTGCTTCAGTCTCCCGAGTAGCTGGGACTACAGGCACATGCCACCATGCCTGACTATTTTTGTGTTTTAAATAGAGATGGGGTTTCACCATGTTGGCCAGCCTGGCCTTGAACTCCTGACCTCAGGTGATCCACCAGCCTCAGCCTCCCAAAGTGTTGGGATTACAGGTGTGAGCCACTGTGCCCAGCCAGCTAATTTTTAAATAAAATTTTCTTAATTTATCTTTTAAATTTTAGTGTAATATAGCAAATAAAAGCCTTCCCTCCCTCTCCTAACATCAATTGCTTCTCCCAGAGAAAACACCAAAATAGCTGGGTATGTTAATCTCTAGACATTGATACATTTATAAACAGATGTACACTCTATATAGAGTTTTCAATCATTTGATTTATACAGATAGAATTATACTATGCCTACTACTCTGTTCCTTTGCTTGTTCTTTTATCTTATCATGGATATCTTTCTATGCTGGTATGTATACAGCCATCTCATTCTTTTTAATAACCCAGGTTATTTTGCAAAGCAGAGTTTAAATGGTCATTATAATATATCATATTCTCCTTTCCCCCTGCTGGCTAAGCACTCACACCAGGCTCATAAAAAGAATGCTGGGTCTGAAGTTGTTTAAAACGAGCACTAGTCTATTTCCCTTTCTGATATAACTCTTGCAGAAATCATTTTTCTCTTGCATATATTTCATTCTCTGGAGTATTTCATTTATTCCTGCCTGGAGCTAATCTTCAATGTAAAGGAAGTTTTTTTTTTTTTTTTTTTTTTTTTTTTGCCACCCATTATTCTTTTTTAAAACAAAAAAAATGGCTGTGAGCACGGTGGCTCACACCTGTAATCCCAGCACTATGGGAGGCCAAGGTGGGCGAATCACAAGGTTAGGAGTTCGAGACCAGCCTGGCCAATATGGTGAAACTCCATCTCTACTAAAAATAAAAAATTAGCTGGGCGTGGTGGTGGGCACTTGTAGTCCCAGCTACTCCAGAGGCTGAGGCAGGAGCATCGTGCCACTGCACTCCAGCCTGGCAACAGAGCAAGATTCCATCTCATAAAAAAAAAAAGGGGGGGTTTCTAGAAGGATAGAGCAGCAATGTCTTCTAGCAAACTACTTCAAAATGATACTCTCTGCAACCACACGTGTCAATATGAGAATTATAGGTGGAACGGAGAATTTCATATGCACTGGCACCTCCCCTCCTTCCAATTTTGTGTGTGTAGGAGACTGTAATGAACGAGCCGATTAGTATTTAATGCACTAATCTGTACAATGCTCTCCTCAATAAAGCTTTAATTATTTAGGTGGTCTGGAAGGCAGCCAGTGTATTTAACACACTGCACAGGGAAACGTGCAAATCACCCGAGCAAGGTAAATTGCAAGTAAGAGAAAAATGGTCAGCTCCCAGTCAGAGCGGACCAAGTCCTCCACAAGAAGACTCGATTTCCAGCTGTATCATTTTACTGGGCAGCAGCACTGAAGCTTTTAGCTTGTATGTGCAAGAGGCTTTAAAAAGCATGTACATCCTAAGCATTTAATTTTAAAGGTCCCCATGGGGCTGGCCTCTATGAGCTTGACTAAACTGAAATGTTTTGGTTCAACAAGGAAGAGAGACAATGGGGAGGGGTCAGAAACCAAGCTTCTGGAAAGCCCTCTGGGTTCTGTCTTCAGGGACCAAGCCGGCTGAGGCTTTCTGTCATGGTTCCAGAATGAATAATACACACAACTAATTAAGAGTAGTCTCGAATAATTAACATCTGTGCAACCAGACAGCTTTGCCTCGGAACCATTAAGAAGCAAATCCAAAAGTTAATGGCATACAATCAGCAATGGGTTCTGCAGGAGATATGCACCCCCCGACTAGAACCCCCCCCCACCTCAAGACACAGTTCTGAGCAGCATTTCATGGGCTCTTCAAAAGATCCCAGTGGATCCTGCAATGGTCACCCAGAGCAGCGGCAGGTGACCCCCCTGGGCTTTGCAGTGTCCTTGTCACCTACAATGTCTCTCCCCTGCCTCTCACTCCCTAGGATCACTTCCCACATAAACCACTTACACACACACACATACACACACACACACATGCATGCACACACGCACACACACAAACACTGAATGGCACGGTTTGGAAGCAGATGATGCTTGACAGATTCTGCTTGGGAGGAGGTAGGGGAGAGGGAGTGGCATAGAGGATGGAAAACATCTCTATGATTGATATCAAGAGAGCTGAAATTAAAGTTGGGATGTAGCAAAACACAATGATTGAATTCAGGCTAAAGATCCCCTGTGATATAAATCTTATACTTATCAGATTAGATTAATTAGAATGATTTACAGTTCAACACAGACTTAATTTTTATGTCATCCTGTTTTATCTCCCCTTTGTTTCAAAGTTAGCCATAAACATACATAAAATATAAAACAAATATGTAAATATAAAATACATGTATGAAAATAATGCTATAATATGTATTTTTGCTTAAGGGTGAAAAGATAACAAGAAGTTGTTATTTACAGTTTCCTCTGATATAAACGTCAGAAAGTGGGTCCCCTATAGATAAGATTTAAAAGAGTCTCATTTTTTATATTAAAAACTCTTGTATCTTTTCAATTTTGTATCATATACATTCATTACCTAACCAAAGAAAATTCATTTCAAAAACATACTTTTGGCAGTAATAATGTAGAATTCCTCCTCTTCCAGCCCTCTCCCTAGCAATAGTTTGGGGTATATCATTCTAGATCAATGGTTCTCAACATGACTGTGTATTGAAATTCATGTGTGTGAGTGTGTGTTTGTGTATTATTACATACATTATATATGATAAATAGATATTTGTATATTGTTTGCTGGCCTTTTTTTTTTTTTTTTTTTTTTTTTTACTTCTTTTGGTTACAAAGTAATCGATTTTAGGTTTGATTCTTGCTGAGTCAGTATTGCTGATTCTAATTTTGCCCTTTCCACAGTAATTCATAACAGGCTATATCTATCTCATACATGTATATAGATATATATTTCTCCCTCTCTTTACATATATGTACTTATATTACTTATAAATAATTCAAATCATTTCAAACTAATATAAGCCAAAGAAAGGTATTTTATATGAAAATACTGAGATGTCTCATGGAAGTTAAAGTTAGCTGCTAAAATAAACACCAAATTCACAGTGACCTGACAAAGGAAATGTTTGTTTTTCACTCATTTCACAGGTTAGTTGAGTCTCTGCCAGGTGACCTTTCACAAAGTGATTCAGGAACTTAGACTTCTTTCAGCTAATGGTTCCACTGGGCCTTGAGTCTTCTGGGGGATCCTGTTCCCTGGCCAGTCAATGAACAGAGAATGAGCTGGGCAGGGCTGGTAGGAGAATTAAGCCACCCCATCTGGAAGCAGCACATCACTTCTGTCCATCAGCTGGGACTCAGTCACATGGCATTACTCAACTGCAGGGGAGGCTGGCAACGTCGTATAGAAATGTGCCCAGGGAGAAGAGGAGCGCATGGGTACTGGAAAGTTCCAGAAGCCCATCATAAGCAGGAAGTGTAGGCTGGCCTAAACAAACACATGGGCAACGCTTAGCAACCCCAGCAACTGGGCCTTCTCTCAACCTCTCTGTGGTGCTGCATCATGTGCTTTTGCTTCTTCCTGAACGACTAAACACATCATTCTTCTCTCCCCTCCCCTCTTTCTCTGCCTTTCCCTCTCCAGGTACACTTAAGAGAACGTCTGCTATTGTCTGCCAGACAGAGTGCCTACTCTAAAAATAATTATCTAATTTTAGTCCTTCTGCCACCACCTAAGAGTTCGGTTTGCAATGAGAACCTGGTAGGGAGTTGGATTTAGTAAGGGAACGCTTCTTTGAGGAGTAACACTTAAGCCGAAATCTGACGAATGAAGAGGGAGAAGGGGACAGGGCTAAGGTGGGGTGAGACAGGGGAATGATCAAGAACCCCAGGCAGGGGAAACAGAAATCTTTACACTGTTGCCAAGGAGAGGTAAGTGGTGCGACCCAGGCTGTGTGTGGTGGGGTCTATGGCAAGCAGAAACTTGTTGACCATCATGAGCATTTTCTATTCTATCCCTTATGAAAGCGAAAATTAATCCCTGTCTTTAAATATTTATTCTTTAGAATAGGGACCACTCTAGCTCTTAGGCATTTTCTTAAAAAAAAAAAAAAAACACTTGCTAGGACAGCATAATTGATGGGGCAGAGTGGTTTTGGCTACTATAGCTGTAGGGATTGGAATATACCTGTGTAGCTATAGTTGTAGGAATTGGAACACCCAGTCATGACCAGGCTATAGGATAATGTATGATAACCACATTGCCCCCTTTTCTTCAGGTTAGCTTATCCATGCCATCAGGAATGTTAAATGGAGTCACTAAGAGTTAGAGGTCTGGAAATTATTTTTTTAACATGTATAATTGCCTAAAAATTGATAAATGCAACAATTATCAGGCAAAGATTGAGCTGAAACATGCCTATGCAATGTATGATTTAGTTTATAGTATATTTTATATAGCTAGCTACTCATTGGTTGAAACATTAGTGACATTGAATCTCTGTGCAACAGTCACTACAACACATATTTATTTGTTATGGATGGAAAGTCAGTGGGTGCTAATTTATTGATAATGATGTGTTGGTGTGACATTTCCCAAATTATGAAGCACAGCCTGAAATATTAAAATATCCTGTCATCAAGTACAAAGTTAAATTAAAGAAAAATTGTTCTACTACATGAGTGTCAGTTTCTTCATGCTGATAGTAATACTGCAAACTTAGTACAAAACTAAAGTGAAATGCTATCCGGGACTAAATAAACCCTAACTAACTTTAGACTATTTGGGCAAGTATGCAATGAGAATAATAAACATAACCATCAATATTTTTATAGACAGGAACTGAATTAACTATAAATATCTTATAAAATTGATATTAAAACTATCATGAAAATTATAATAGTCTTGCTCTTTGCTCTCTGACAGGAATTTTTTATATGAAATCCCAGCTGTAGTTTTTACTAGGTATATTATCTTAGGTAATTTATTTAATCTTTCTGAGCCTCAGTTTTGTGATTTATAAAATGTATATCTTAACTAGGACAGATTCTATAAATTTGTTTTGAAGATTAATTGAGATACTCTATCTAAAGCACTTAGCACAATTCCTAGAACTTAATAAAGGTCAGTACTCAGTAAAAAGTAGTTATTATTTGTAGTAGAATTTTACTACAACTCTTCAGAAACACAGCTTCTAAGTGTTCACTCAATAAAATATAGTTTTGAAATACTACTAGTATTTAGAGGTAGATACACAAAGAAATACAAACGTCATTGTCCCTACCTTTGAAAATTTATAGCACTTTCACAGGGAACAAGACTAAGTGGGGTTAAATAGCCTACCAGGAAATAGGGGATTAATGATAAATTGATGTCATACACCTATGTTCCTTGAATTTAGACTTTGTTTAAAGAAAAGTGTTAGATACTCAGGGTTAACTTAAATTATTTTCACTATAATGCTATTTACATATAGTATGTACAAAGATAAATGCATGTTATAAACTCCTTCTTGCTCTAAGGTACCTATGAAACAAAACCAAATAAAAAAATTAAATGCAAGCCACAAAATCATTAAAATTCAAATAAACAGCATTTATTTAACATATTTAATAATACTGCTTCCCAAAACCAAATGATGTTTTAGAGATTTTTGGTTTGGGAGGTAGGGAAGTAGCAGGTGTCAGACAGGGCTTTCTGGCAAAGGTGGAATTTGGGGTGGCAAAGGTGAAGAGGAATGATATGTGGAAGTTCTCCTTAGGAAGTAAGTTGGCTGTCTGGCAACGTAAGTACGTTGTTGTTTAGATAATTTCAATGAAAGGAAGGAAAAAATTAAGAAGTGAAAATTGCAAAGTTAAAATTTCTTTCAAACTAGGGAATATCTGCACTGTTTAAATATGCAAAGAAGGAAACAACTGAGGAAAAGCCAGGAGGGGAGAGTGTGTATCAGTATCACTGTAGTACTGATCTTCTCATCCATCCTGCCGCTTTTCATCCTCTTTCCTCCCTTGACATACTCCTTCCACCCCATGCCGCCCCCTTCACTGTGATTGGTCTAGGGAGGGTCTCTGAGCTTACTTTAGCCAAGCAGGTTGTTTCTCCTGAGACTTTGAAACTGAAGCAGTGAACCAGAGTGTTGAAAGGAGTCTAGCATTGCCATCTTATGGTGCCATCCCAGAGGAAAGAACCACAGCTTCTACTCCCAAGGTCTTTACTACATCTTGATTTTTTAACTCTTTTGGAGAAATCAGTCTTTGCCTAACCTAGCCAGAAGCACATTAAATTAAATGCAACCAAAAGAGCATGAACTGATACATAAGAACAGGGCTCTATATGTTGATGTAAAGACTCATACTTTTTGGGTGAGGGAGGAACATAAGGGAAGCATAAAGGTTGGGTGTCAGTTATAGATGGACAGACAGGAAGATGAAGGGGTTCAGATTAAATGACTTCAAGCCTCTTAAGAAAGTAAGAAGTTGGATTGTCTGCCAAGCGTAAGGTGGTGGAATGTGATTATAAAAAGTGTTTAACATTTGAAAACATTTTAATCTTCTTAGCTCATAGTACAGAATCTATGTAGGGAGTGATCTGACATTGTTTAAAAGATGTTTAACTAAACTAATTGCTAGCCATTGGAATTTAGGGTTAGAGGAAGGAAGAAGTTGGATGTCATGTGTGTCAGGGAATGGGTAGAGAGAATCTTAAACAGTATAGTAACAGAGCTGAGCATTTTCTGGAGGAAAGGTGAGGGCAGAAGACTCCCCTGCAGTAGCCTAACCAGCATGAGAATTTGCTAAGTTTTGAAATAACTAAGGATTACCAAGGGTTGCAGGAGTGAGGGAAATGGGGAAGTATTGGTCTCAGGGTACAAACTTGCAGTTAGAGATGAATAGGTTCTGGATCCTAATGTACAGCATGGTGACTATGTTAATAATGTGTTGTGTACTTCAAGTTGCTACAACGGTAGATCTTGAGCATTCTCATCACACAAAAGAGTAACGATGTGAGATAATGAATGTGTTAATTGGCTTTATTGTGGCAATAATTGTACAATGTATACAGATATCAAACCATCATGTCATACACCTTAAATACATACAATTGTTACATTTCATATGCCACAATAAAACTGAGGAAAAGAAATAATGAATGGGGATTTATTATGTGTTTTTGCTGAGTGGTATGTAATTAAATTTCTCTCCACAGTCTTTCCTAGAAAAGCTTCTATAAGTTTCCCACCACTCTTTTCTGCTTGGAGTCAGTCGCCATTTATTTGTGTAGGGAAAGCAGGGAAGGATAGAGTAAAAGAGTTGGACAAGACGCACCTCTCATATGGTTTATGCAACCAATTTCTTGGGAACCAACAAGAGACAATAAAATGTTTTTGAGTAAGAATCTGCAATAGAAAAATTTGTTAGTGTCCAGGGACTTGCTCTGACAATTCTATGTTTTCAGGAAACTGCAATCAAAAGACAAAATGCATACAAAAATGGAGGTGGCTATAAAAGACTAAGGAGGCCAATAAATTCTCTTTCCAAAAAAAAACGATAAAATTGGACAAAATTGTCAAAAACAATCATTTCAGGGATCTACAAATCAACCAAACAGAAACAACAAATGGAGAATCATATGTTCGTGAAAGACGGCACAATTTCAGGTAAGAACTGTAGGAGTTCTATGGCTTTCTTGCTTATGACCACCTCCACACCACACCCTAAGTTGGTCAGTACAGTAGTTTTATCAGACAGAATTAACCATGAAAATTAGTAGCTTTGTTGGCGAGGATGCTAACTTGATTTAGAACAGAGAGTGGAAAATCTGTTTCCAATGGCAAAGGAGAAAAGCTTACAGCTCTCTGAGCCTGTAATTGTGGTCCTGATTGGGGTGAGTGGTAGATAAAAATATTAGTGAGAATTTTATAGGGAAAAGAGTTAGCTGTTGAAAAGCTTAATAAGCATTCCACAAGTCCTGGCTTTTTGGTAGCCTATATGTTCGTAAAACTGAGAACCGAGAGAGCTCAGTAGAAAGGAAATACTTGGGCAGACTTGGAAAATGCCCAAATTTTGAATCCTTTCCTTAAACCACTAGATGAGAGTGAGAGCCTTATGATCCTAAGGTGTTTGAGCAAAAGCACTGACCAATATTTGGTTGACCACTAGTCTATATGGATACAGACTAAAAAATAAAAGTTAAAGAAAAGCTGAGCAGAGACATCAGAGGCTGCAAATTGGGGTAACAATCTGGTTCTGTAGATTAAGTACAGTAAGTCATTTAAAACAACAACAATAAAAAAGAGAAACAAATATCATTTGAGGAAAAAAATTGCTATAAAATGTTATCTAAAATATCCACTTTCCAATAAAAAATTATGAGAGCTGGAAAAACAGGATAGTGGGATGTATATTCAAGGAAAAAAACTAGTCAATAGAAACTGCCTCTGTGTGGACCCAGGTATTGGATTTAACATAAAAGTCTTCAAAGAAGTTATTATAAATATATTCAAGTAATTGGGAAAAAACATGTTTAAAGAACAATAACAACAAAACATGATGGCTATGACTGAACAAATAGGGAATATTAATAAAGAAATATAATTTATCAAAAAGAGCCAAATGAAAATACTAAAGTTGAAAAATACAAGAATCAAAATGAACATTTCACTAGATGGGCTAGTTATTAGTAGAACTGAGATGACAAAAGAATCAGTGAACTTGAAGATAGATCAATGGAACTGATTCAACATGAAGGATACAAAAAAAAAGATTAGAGAAAAAATTAAAAACAAAACTACCATATGATCTAACAATTCCACTTTTGAGTATATGTCCAAAGGGAATGATATCAATACGTCAAACAGATATCTTCACTCTCATATTCATTATAGCATTGTTCACAATAGCCAAGGCAGGGAATCAACCTAAGAGTCCATCAACAGATGAATGAAGAAAATGTGGTATATATACACAATTGAATTCTGGAAGGCAAATACTGTATGATCTCACTTATATGTGGCAAAGTCAAATTCATAGAAGCAGAGAGTAGAATGGTGGTTACCAGAGGCAGAGAGCAGCAAGAGGATGTGTGATTCAGGAGATGTTGATCAAAGAATTCACAACTTCAGTTAGACAAAAGAATAAGTTCAGGAGATCCATTGTACTACATGTTGACTGTAATTAATAATAATGCATCATATACTTGAAAACTGCTAAGAGTGTAGATAAGAGAATAGAATCTAGCCACATTTAAAAATAATTTTACTCCATGATCAAGTGGAATTTATTCCAGGAATCCAAGGTTGGTTTAACATTAGAGTGCAATATGGGGTCTGCCACCAGCTTGTCTCAGCTTGATAGAAACGTTAGTTATCAGTGTCCTTGGTCACCTGCAAGACTAACCAGATCTGATATACTTAGGCAAAGAAGAAATTCACTGAAGAGATAGGTAACTCACTGAATTAACAGGGAGGAATCAGGTATAGAAACAGGCTCAAAACCCAAGGGAATGTGTGATCAGAACTGCAGTCAAAATTAGATCACAGAATCAATTTGATTAGCCTGCTGCTTGTGCCTCTACTGATGCTAAAACTGGCTTAGATCCCCAAGTGCCTAAATTCTGCTGCTGCTTTCATAAGAGTCAATATTAACTGTCACATAACTGGCTCCTGAGTCAAATGTCAGAGAGGGAGCAATTGACCGGGTGCGATTAGGTCAATGGACTGTGCTCCAGACATTGTGGCAGTGTGAAGCCATTGAAGAATGTGAAGACAGAAAATCTCAAGACTTTGAGCTGAAAACATTGAGGCAACAGAAGCCATGCTTTGAAGTTTGTAAAATGCAAAAGAAAGAGGCACCTTCCCCCATTTCTACACAAAACAGGCTATTGGAATTGTTAGAAAAATAATGGCCATTCTACTTTAAAAGTTGAAAGCATTCCACTCTATATTTCACCTATATATTTCTAGGGTCACAAAGACAATTTGAATAAGGCTGACAAAGCTGTACAATATTCCTTTGGGGCTAGTTTTGTACGACAATACTTACCACATAAGTTCTTAAGATATTAATGTTTAATGCTTTATGCTGGAGAGAAGTCTGATGCTGAATTCAATTTTTGCTACTTTGTACTTAGCCTTTTTCTAATCTCTCCCTCTTCCCCAACCCTTGATCCTTTTAGGATTTATACATTATTGAAACAGAAAGTCTTCTAGGGTGATTAAATTTTTAACTGATAACCTCGAACATTGGTGACCCCTTTCACAACTATACACAGTGTTTCATACAGTTTGTTTTGTTTCAGCTACAGAACATTTACTCAATTATATTTTCCAGGATTACTTCCATTTAAAATATTCTGGCTCTTTCCTTAGGAGTACCTATTAATGATTAGGTATAATCTCCATTCCAAATCTATTAAATTGTCTTATGTCTTTGTCCTTTACTGCCAAGACTGGAAGAGCAGCTCAACTTTATCTTCTACATCAGTGATTTAATTCTCAGCAGTGACTATTTGCCACTTTTTTAATTGTACATAAAAATTTTAATTCTGCTATTGCAATTTTGATTTTCCTATTATTGCTCCTTAGCCAACCAATCTCGTTTTTCATTTCATTTTATTTTCATTTCAATTTGAGTCGCTTATGGCAGCCATTTTGGTCATATAGAGGTCATATCTTTTTACATTCAATTATGGACACCAAGCATTTTTCTGATTTTTTCCCCTGTTTTTGTGCATAATCATTTTTGGAGGATAGTTCTAAATCTTCAGGATAATACTTTTTTTTCCCTTTTTATACCATATTTATTCACAGATTCCTGTTGGATTCCCCCACCCCGTTCATCTATAGAAGAATGAAAGTCTATCTAATCTCTTGTTTCTTAATCAATATGGTGCAAGGATTGACAATGAATCCATACTTTGTCCTCTTGGTTGCATGTGCTATTTATTAATATATGAGTGTTTTAAAGGAGGCTGTTTTCATGTGTGAAGCAGTCTCAAAAACAAAAAACAAAACCTTGGAAAATAAATTTGGGTGTATACCTTCCATGCTTATTCTCAAGATCTTGCATAAATTTATTGAGTGCAGCTCTGTTGATCTGCTGTGATCTTATTCTATTACCACCACATAGTATTTTATGAAATACATGAAAAACTACAATTTCCAGCAAGTAACAGAGGCATGGCCTTCGTCTTCTCTTGTTATCCCTCTCAGCTTCCTGTCCATTTGATCTCTGGGAGCTTTGGCATTTTATTAGGTGTAAAAAAAGGGAGATGGTGCCGGGGTTGGAGGAAGTGAGAATGAATGGAAGGAGGACGACACCATGACGTCTTCAAAAATAAATGCCTGTAGTGTAGAGACATATTTGTGATTTACGAGGAAGTCTAATCTGATATTTTTGAGGGGCATGGCAGATAAAGGCTCTTCCACTTCCTATTAATTAGTCATTACAGTCAATGGAAATGTATGCAACATAGTAGCTCTGGGTTGACCATCAGCTCTAGTTTGGCTTATAGCTCTGGGTGTTCACCCTGAATCATGGCTTCGTATGTATTTTAATGGAAAGTTGTGAGAGTGTATATCAGAAGCAGCCACTGGGGAAAACTTTAACTGAGCACTTACCCAAATGATGATAGAGTGGAGTTAGTGGAGTCTGAAAGCAGGAGATCTTATTGTATAAAATCAGAAAAATGATCTCTTCTAATTAAACAAGGGTCTCAGCTTCACAGCATCTGTTGTTAGAGAAAAACTAAAATTCAATCTGTGTTGGTGCATTAAAATGAAAGAAACCTCATTTTTGTTTTGTATTTTATTACGCTGCAGCTCTCCTATAAATTAGAACTGATCATGACACTGTGAGAATTTATCGACACCATAAATATGGTGAGTTTTTTTGTAATAGTGTTACTCAGTTCTCCTCTATAAATGCTTATCTTCCTTATTTCTGATTCTCTAGAGGAGACGAAGTCTGACTCTAGCACCTCACACTTTAATGAATTTATTGGTACATATGTTTTTAAAATGGTCAACAGTTCTTTCTTTCCCCCATGAAATCATATAATAAACCCATAGACTATTCTTAATCACATAGTGCCTTTTTTTATAGTTGAATGTTGCATTTCACAGACTACTGTCCAATTTTGTTTGCACCTTTCCTGATTTTAACAGAAACACCATTTTTAAATGCTCATTTTAAAGTCAGCAGACATAAACAGGTCCTGTGACAGGCAAAAACACACTTTTAATTCTGGGATTATGTGAAAGTGACTGGGTTTCACATGGTATTAACATATGAGGTTTTTAAAGCAGGCTCTTTTTTATGTAACAAGGAGTCTCAAAAAAGCACACACAGTGCCATTGTGAAAATAACAGCCTTTACACTTGTCAAGGGAAATAAAGAGGCACCAGGCTGCTATTTTTCAAATTATGCAGCACTGATTTAGTGTAGACTGCCACAGAACAGTCTTCATAAACCTGCTATGTTAAAATGTAAATTCTTAATTCAATAATTTTCTCCAAGCTCCTCCCACCCTTGCTTTGTCTTTATTTCTCCAATTCTTTGTAGGAGATTAGAGGACTCATTATTCATGGGTCAGGAGGAATTCAGTGAATCATGAAGAAAAGGTAATTTATGAAGCCAAGTCACTATCTCATCTTCAATATGCATAAATAATAATAATTTATTGTCATGATACAATGACCTGTTTTCTATTTATAGCTCTGGTCCTGAGAAAAATTAAGTGCCACATAATTTCCATGTAAAAAGATCAGTTTATGAGCCACTTGTCTATCAGAGGCAAGCCTCATTTGGAAGCAACATGTATGCCAGTGAATTGCAGAATTGCATTGTTTCTTTCTTTTGGAAACACAAGCTCAAACTTTTTTTTTAAAAAAATTATACTTTAAGTTCTGAGGTACATGTACAGAATGTGCAGGTTTGTTACATAGTTATACACATGCCATGGTGGTTTGCTGCATCTATCAACCCGTAATCTACATTAGGTATTTCTCCTAATGCTATCCCTCTCCTAGCCCCCTACCCCCGACAGGCCTCAGTGTGTGATGTTCCCCTCCCCATGTCCATGTGTTCTCATTGTTCAACTCCAACTTATGAGTGAGAACATGCAGTGTTTGGTTTTCTGTTCTTGTGTTAGTTTGTTGAGAATGACGGTTTCCACCTTCATCCATGTCCCTGGAAAGGACATGAACTCATTCTTTTTTATGACTGCATAGTATTCCATGGTGTATATGTGCCACATCTTCTTTATCCAGTTTATCATTGATGGGCAATTTGAGTTGGTTCCAAGTCTTTACTATTGTGAACAGTGCTGCAATAAACATATGTGTGCATGTGTCTTTATAACTTTTGACATCCACTCCTGCTCTTTGACAAAACAGAGCAAATGGTTTTGAGAGTGTTCACTTGAAACTGTTTATTGAAAAGCACAATTCTTCTTGGCCACTGTGTATTGGTTTGACTTTATAATGTTTCTAAAATGGTATATACACATTTTTCCAAAGTGTGTATGTCTAAAATTATGTGATGCCAGTGGCACAACTGATGACACTGTTGACATGGTTTTTATTTAATGTTTTATAAAGCAACTTGCTTCTGGGTACTATTAGAAGTTACAGCATCAATTTTGTCTGGTTAACTTTTTTGGTCAAACCTTTTGTCAACTAAGCCAAAGGATTTTTAAATTGAGGTATAATATGCATAGAGCAACATGCACAAATTCTAAGTAGATAGCTTGGTGAATGTTCACATATGTCTATGACCATTGTAACCACTATCCAGATCGAGATACAAGCACTTCCAGTCATCAGAGGTCTCCTTCATGCTTCTTCCCAAAATGTAACCAATACTTTAATTACTTTCACTAAATAATTATTATATCTGAACTATCTGAACTTACAAATGGAATCTACAATATGAACTCTTAAGTTTACCTTCCCATAGAAGCCAGCCAAAAGAATGATTTCACTCAATTATTTGGATTAGGCTAAATTGCTAGTTTCTCTAATTTTTAAAAAGGAGATCCAATAGCAGTGTCATTTTAGAAATAATAATTCCCTTTTCCTCATAAGGTTTTGAGTGGAACTTTGCCCTCTTTGGAGAAAGAACATTCATTCAGTCATTTATTTATTCTTTCACAGAATATGTATTAAGCATCTACCACATGCCATGGGAAATGCTGGTATAGCTGAGAAGACGAAAAATAAAATGGACATGGTGACCAACCCCAGGGGTTTACAGTCCAATGAGAGAGAGAGATAAACACCAAGTAAATGTACACATGGTGGTCAGTGCCTTGGAGTAAAAGTAAAAAAGATGGAAATGATGAAAGAGAGTAACAGGAGTTCTATTTCAGATGGGTTGTTCAGGGAAGGCCTCTGAGGAAGTGTTATTTCAGTGGAAGCTTGGAGGGTAAGAAGGTGCTGGGTAGGTGAAGAGATAGGGGAAGAACAATTGAAGCTGGAGGAACAGGATGAGCACACCTGAGGTTGAAGAGCACCTGCATGGAGAAACCAAAAGGCTGATGTGCCCAGTGGATAGTGAGGGAGGGAGAAGAGGGTGTAAGATGAAATTGGAGGATGAGGAAAGGCAGTAACCTAACGGACTCTTCACAGTTTGTAGCTGAAAAGTTGACATTGACTTCAATCCTGAAGGTCTTGTGATCTGGAGTGCCCATTGGATTTTCGATTATGAGTCAGCGCATCAAGAGTACCTTGAGGCCGTTATTGGGGTGAACCTGTGAGGAATGGAGAAGGTCCTCAACTTAAATGAGGACACAGAGATGCTGTACACAAAGTGAGTATGTATGTATGTATAGAGATAGGACCTCTGTTGCCCAGGCTTGAGTACAGTGGCGCAATCATAGCTCACTGCAGCCTTGACTTCCTGGGCTCATGCAGTTCTCCTGCCTCAGCCTCTTGAGTAGCTGGTACTACAGCATGTGCCACCATGCTTGGCTCATTTTTTTCAGTTTTTGTAGAGATGGGGGGGGTGTGTCACTACGTTGCCCAGGCTGGTCTCAAATTCCTGGGCTCAAGTGATCCTTTCACTTTGGTCTCCCAATGTGTTGTGATTACAGGCAAGAGCTACCATACCCAGTTCCAAAATTGAGTATATGACCCTTATTTTTGGTATCTAAGGGAAGAATTAAGGAAAAATGATTTCAGACCCAAGTCAGGGGCATCACACTGGGATGGAATTTAGGAATTCCGATACCAATTCAAACTCTAGAATATCAATTCAGGTCCAAGTACTTTTTATTTTGAAGTAGTGGCCAGATAAGTATTTTATCACTGACCTTGTTTGGAATTGTCAGGGCACAGTTCTAAAAAAAAAAAAAAAAGTAGGCAGACTGGGTTGATTTTATTGTTGTTTCAAAATTCTCTGAAGAAAATGCACCCTTTATTGCTTATATCCAGGCTTCATGTACCTACTTTGATACATCTGTCTTCTGAAACACTGATACTGGGAAGTTGTCATTTTAGTCACACAAGTAGTTTAAAATTTAGAGGCTGAGGAGAAAGGACCCTTTAGTATCCCAAATTCACAAATTCTGGAATTTCATGATAAAAATATATAATTAAATATAAAGAAAAATTATAAATTCTCACTAAAATCTAATGGAATACTCATTCCACTTTTCATCAGATGATAATGAGGTGATACATGATTTGTGTAAAATATTTATAAAAATTAATTATGCTAGATAAAAAGTTCATGGCTAGTATTGTGAGTGTTTTGAACCATATGGTATTGCTTAGAGCAGTGGTTTTCAAACTTTTTGGTCTCAGGACTCCTTTACACTCGAATTTTGAGAACCCCCTCCAAAAGGCTTGCCTTAGAAAATTCTGGAAATTGCCCAGGTGCAGTGGCTCTTGCTTGTAATCCTAGCACTTTGGAAGGCCAAGCTGGGTGGATCACTGGAGGCCAGGAGTTTGAGATCAGCCTGAGCAACAAAGCAAAACCCCATCTTTACTAAAAGTAAAAAATTAGCTGGGCCTGGTGGCACACAGCTGTAGTCTCAGCTTCTGGGGAGACATGAGAATTGCATGAACCTGGGAGGTGAAGGCTGTAGTCAGCTGAAGTTGCACCACTGCACTCCAGCCTGGGTGATGGAGCAAGACTTTGTCTCCAAAAAAAAAAAAAAAAGGAAATTACTACCTCATATTCCATTGGTAATACAGAAGCTCACATTCCATTAGACATAGGAGAAATGACATTATCATAATTAATGAAGCCTCTGGAAAACTCCACTTTACTCCATAAGATAATGAGAATAGAAGAGGCAAATAATGAAAAGGTCTTTGATTTTTCAAATCCTTAGAAAGAGTCTTGGGGACCCTGAAGGGTTCCCATATCACACTTTGAGAATTGCTGGCATAGTGGTCAATAATATGGGCTTTAGAAGATTAAGTTTCCCTCCCAGCTGCACCATTACTGGGATTCTCTGAAGGTGATATCTTTAGCTGTTAGATAAGTACAGTAATATCTCACTAGTTTATGATGAGGGAAATATGGTAAATTATGGACAGTACATCACCTATGAATCTTTGGATTACACACAACAGGAAACCCAACCAAACTTAGCTTAAGAAAAAGGGGCACATTTCACTTTTATTAATAAGGCAAGAGGAGCTACTGTTTAATCTAGAGTTTGTGGGGTCATGAAGGATCTAGCTCTGTGTCTTGTCCTCCTCTGAGTGTTGGTCTTCTCCCCAGAAATGACCTCCCTCATCACAGAACAATGGCTGAAGAATTTCCAAGCCACCTATCCTCATACCACACCCTCCAGCTGAAGTGGCTTCCATGAAAGGGAGAAGCAGCTTCTTTTCCCAGTATCTGGATCCATTTTCATTTCCAAATGAACATGTTTAATTTATACGTTTTTTTCCAAATCAATCACTATAGTGTGTTGGGGGTTGGGAGGAAGAAATGCATTTATTGAGGGCATTTGAAACTCATACCCAGAACTAAAGGTGAAGTCAATCTTATCCAAACCTCATGACTGTCAATATGGATTGCTGATTCCCCCAAAGGAAAACTGGATGCATTGGGTGCTAGAAAAGAGAGATAGAGCCTAGGAGAAGACAAACAGCTACAGTAGTATGTAAAGAATGTAGCATATAATAGCTGTACGGAAATGAAGATTCTCCCTCAGTCTGAGAAAGCCTTTCATGGCCCTCATTTCTGAGATCACCTCCCTAGTGAACAGCATGAAAACTTTCTGACCATATAATTGTGAGGGGTGACTGGCATGGGGGAGATACTTGACTCAATCATACCAGCATGAAAACCTGGATGCCACAGACTGTCAATCTCAATAAACATCATTTTATGCTGTGAGGCATTTTGTAGTCTAATAGTGCTGAAACGGCCAAAGAGAATGACTCTAAAGGGAAATGAAAGCTGCACCAAAGAAGAACAAATAGCCTGTCAGTGGAGGGGAGATATGTGAGTTCAGATGTTTCTGTATGCCAGGCTGAGATTCTGACAATTAAATGCTGAAGATGAAAATGCTAGAGTTCAACTTCCATAAATAAGCCATGGCTCCAGGGAAGACCAGGGCTCCTGAGTCAAAGGAGGCCTTATTTTCCAATCAGCATTGCTCTTCAGAAAAATTCCTGGCCGAATTGTTTTTCTTTAAAGCAACATTCATTTTGGTCTGAAGATTTCAATGCTTAAAAGGCACACAATAGTAAATGGCATTATTTTGATATGTCACCTGAATATCAGCACGAATTATAAAACATTAGAAAGGTTGTGTATGGTGTCTGAGGGTTGGGCATCTACCTGGAGTCACTGAGCTGACCAAAAGGAAAAGAGATGGGGTCTTGCACTCACCCAGGCTGGAGTGCAGTGGTGCCATCATAGCTCATTGCAGCCTTGAACTCTTAGCCTCACATCATCCTCCTGCCTGAGCCTCCTGAATCACTGGGATTACAGGCAGAAGACACTTTGGGTCCAGTATCTGAAATTCCTTCCTGTGCTAAGGGAATTCCATCAAAATGGCTAAATAGGAACAGCCCCAGAGCACAGTTCCCAGCGAGAGTGAAGCAGAAGGTGAGTGATCTCTGCATTTCCAACCGAGGTACCAAGTTCATCTCAATGGGACTGGTTGGACAGTGGGTATATCCCAAGGAAGGCAAACTGAGGCAGGATGGGGTACTGCCTTCCCCAGGAGGTGCAACATGCTGGTGGACCCCCCTCCTACCCAATGAAGTAGGACTTTTCCAGCCACTCCAGCACTCTGGTTCAGATACCACACTTCTCCCACAGTCTTTACAGCCCACAGACCAGGAGATTCCCGCCAGGCTGACAAGTGCCACGGGTTTCCAGCACAAATCTGGATGGCTGTTTCAGCTGGAGCCATGGGTTTCCAGCACAAATCTGGGTGGCTGTTTTAACTGGCACCTGGAACGCCTGCGAGACAGAGCCGCCCATTCATCTGAATAAAAGGGGACTGAAGGCAGGGAGCCAAGTGATTTGGCTTGGTGAGTCCCACCCCCACAGACCAGCAAACTGAAACCCACTGGCTTGAAAGTTTCCCAGCCAGCACAGCAGTTTGAGCTCTACCCAAGATGGTCAAGCTCAGTGGGGAGAAGGGTGTCTACCGTTACTGAGGCAGTCTGCCATTACTGAGGCAGCCCACCATTACTGAGGCAGTTCTAACCTTACCTGTGTAAACAAAATCACAACGAAGTTTACACAGCAGCTGGGCAGAGCCCGTGGCAGCTCAGCAATGCCTCTGCAGTCAGACTGTGACTAGACTCCCTCCTTGCTGGGCAGGGCATCTCTGAATAAATGCAGCAGTACGTCAGGGACTTATAAATAAAGCCCCACCTTCCCAGGACAGAGCACTTAGGAAAAGGGGTGGTTGTGAGTTCTGCTGCAGCAGACTTAAATGTCTCTGCTCAGCAGATCTGAAGGGAGCAACGGAGCTCCCAGAACAGCACTTGAGCTCTGATAAGGGACAGACTGTCTCCTCAAGTGGCTCCCTGACCCCTGTATATCCAAAGAGACACCTCATAAAGGAGAGGTCAGGCTGACATCTGGCAGGTACCCTTCTGGAACAAAGCTACTAGAGGAAGAAACAGGCGGCAATCCTTGCTGTTCTGCAGCCCCCGTGGGTGATTCCCAGGTAAGCAGGGTCTGGAGTGTACCTCCAGCAGTCCTACAGCAGAGGGGCTTGTTAGAAGGAAAACTAAAAAACAGAAAGAAGTAGCTTCAACATCAACAGAAAGGACATCCACTCAGAAACCCCATTTGAAATTCACCAACTTCAAAGACCACAGGTAGATAAATCCACGAAAATGGAAAGAAACCAGCACAAAAAGGATGAATCACCAAAAACCAGAATGCCTCTCCTCCTCTAAGGGATCACAACTCCTCACCAGCAAGGAACAAAGTTGGATGGAGAATGAGTCTGATGAGTTGACAGAAACAGGCTTCAGAAAGTGGGTAATAACAAACTTCTCTGAGCTAAAAGAACATGTTCTAACCCAATGCAAAGAAACTAAGAAC
>CAUYLG010013698.1:0-81167 GCA_963573385.1 Cacajao melanocephalus
TGGGTCAAATGGAATTTCTATTTCTAGGTCCTTGAGGAATCGCCACACTGTCTTCCACAATGGTTGAACTAATTTACACTCCCACCAACAGTGTAAAAGTGTTCCTGTTTCTCCACATCCTCTCCAGCATCTGTTGTCTCCAGAGTTTTTAATGATCGCCATTCTAACTGGCGTGAGATGGTATCTCAATGTAGTTTTGATTTGCATTTCTCTAATGACCAGTGATGATGAGCATTTTTTCATATGTTTGTAGGCCTCATTTATGTCTTCTTTTGTAAAGTGTCTGTTCACATCCTTCACCCACTTTCGAATGGGCTTGTTTTTTTCTTATAAATCTGTTTTAGTTCTTTGTAAATTCTGGATATTAGCCCTTTGTCAGATGGGTAGATTGCAAACATTTTTTCCCATTCTGTTGGTTGCCAGTTCACTCTAATGATTCTTTCTTTTGCTGTGCAGAAGCTGTGGAGTTTAATTAGGTCCCATTTGTCTATTTTGGCTTTTGTAGCCAATGCTTTTGGTGTTGGTAGTCATGAAGTCCTTGCCTATGCCTATGTCCCAAATGGTTTTGCCTAGATTTTCTTCTTGGGTTTTTATGGTGTTAGGTCTTCTGTTTAAGCCTTTAATCCATCTGGAATTAATTTTAGTGTAAGGTGTCAGGAAGGGGTCCAGTTTCTGCTTTCTGCACATGGCTAGCCAGTTTTCCCAACACCATTTATTAAACAGGGAATCCTTTCCCCATTGCTTGTTTTTGTCGGGTTTGTCAAAGATCAGATGGTTGTAGATGTGTGGTATGATAACTATATTTTTATACATTTGATTATAATTATGAATTCCATTTGGATAAGCATTCACTAGCTGACATCAAAATGATTTACATCAAGGGCTTCAAAAGTTAGCAATATTATCACTCTTCCTTATTCCTAATCACTTTTTGTATACACACATATACACATACACACACTCTCACACACACACTCACACATTCCCTGTTTCCTCTTTAGATCGTACCAGATCCTATAGACAGGAATACAGTCCAAGAGAAGCAAAGGGTGTACAATAAATATTGTGTTCATAAAGGCAAAATATTCAAGTAGGTAACAGACTTTTATCTTTTTTTATTGATAAAATAACTAATCTGGGCAATATTCTTGGTGTTTGCAGTTTTAACAACACATATTCAAAAGGAAAATTTTAGCATTCACACTTATAACAAAGCTTTGTTTTTATAAAAATTTACATTGTATAAAACTTTTTTATATTCCTAATCATACTGCATGTTTACAGTAATCTCAAGCAGTTATCAAAGCAGGGAATATAAGTTCAATTTTATAAATGAGTAAACAGTATCTCAGAGAAGGGAACAAATCAAAGTTGTGTAACTACTAAACTGTAGCTAGAATCTTTTGATAACCAGATCTGTGCTTTATTAATGTATTAGCAACTTACTGCATTTCTTTTGCCATGACACAAAAATACCAAGAAGAGTTATGATAATAACAATTGCTTAGAATTACTTGGTTCTTATCATTGTGTCTCTTTTAAAACTGGTTTTCAGTATTTCTAACTTCACAGATGACTAGATATTGAAAATTGAACTTTAGGAAACTTTTAATTAGACCTTAACATTGCATAATAATGAAACTAATTCAAAGTTTTAAATATGATTTTCAAAAATTTAACTAGTTGAGAGACATGAGAAATCCCATTTGTCTAAAGAGTGGCTGTTGAGAAATATCAATATGTAAAAATCTCATATAAAAAACCAGATTAATAGCAAGTTATTGCTTCCATGAAAAGGATTCTTGATATGTATGCAGATTCAGTCAATGACAAACACTTGTATACAAATAAAGTAATTACAGTACAGAAATTTAGTTTGTAGACTGCTATTTAATAGAGTATCTGCTTTGTAGAAGGTAGCAGAACACAAAATACTCATTGGATTTTGGCTCTGAAAAAATAGTTGTGCTATCCAAGATTAAATGGATACTTGAAATTGGAATTGGATCTGGAACTGAGAGACAACTCTTACTCAGTTATTGATTTTTTTTCCTCTCAGTCCAAGGAGGGTGACTACTATTGTCTTACTTTATGGAGCGGTTTAGAGCGAAGGGTTAAACATGTAAGCTCCAGAGACAGAAAGTCTTGTTTTCAAGATATAACGGCCATGTGACCTTGAATAAGTTTATAAAACTCTCTTGAATCTGTTTTCCTGTCTATAAAATGGGAATAATTATAATACATGTCCATCTTAAAGGGATGTTGGAAGAACTAAATGCAAGTAAAGACTTTTTCACATAGTTGTCACACAGCAAGTACTCATTATATTATAGCTTTTATTACTGTCATTATTATTAAGATTATGACTATTTATTTTAGCTCTTCAGTGTAACAAATGGAGAACAATAATCTTACCTCCCTCAAAGTCACACTGATCTTGTATTTTTGGTCTTTTGATGAGTTTAGTGATTTATAAGAAATCTGGTTAGTTTGTGCATTATTTTCCTTTCTTATATTTCTTATTTTTAAAGACAGATAAACTAACTAGACTTTCAGACCTTTTGACATAAGAGTCTTAAGACAAGAGCTGAGCGGTTTTGCAAATTAAAGGTTGCTATCTCCCTTATAATCTAGTAAGTAAACTCTAGAGAAAGAAAAGTTCTCAATCATTCCTCACATTATTGTATTTCATATTTTGGAAAAGAATAAAGAGAGTGTTCTTGTTTGAGAAATGTTGTTTTTTGAGGAGTTGTAGAAATGAAAATTAGAATTTAAAAAGTGAGACTAGATTTTAGGCAGTGTTCATTTAGGACATTAACTTAAAGAATTTAGATAAATGTTAGTAGATATGTTGAATCTGTCTTGTACACTTTGATGGATTATTAGAAGCTTTCAAATCTTCTGAGTGAAAAATGATTATAAAAACATATCTTGCCTTTTTAGTGAAACTTATGGCCATCAGTTTTCAATATCTTCCTTGAAATATGAAGAAACACATGAGATGTGTCTATAATACTGAACTAGACTATGTAGTCAGAACTAAGGGCTAAAAATGTCTCAGGTTGCAATCTTTAAGGAAGATTGGTTTGGTAGACCATATAGAGCAGATTGAAGAGGCAAGGGTGGGTTAGAGAGATTGAGTCTGTTAAAATAATTCAATTTATTCACAGTATCTTTTTAATTATTCTATGGTACACACATTGTGAGTGTTTGCCTAAAAGACTTAACAGCTTCACTGAAGTATCTAAAATGCACTTGCAGTCTTGAAGACTGGCACTGAAAGGCAAATGTATCTATCAGTCAAGATAGACTTGGTTAATTAATGTCTAACTTCAAAATCTGCAGGGCTTTAAGCAAGAAATATTTATTTCTCATTCATGATATGTGTTCACCACATGGCTAACCAGGAGCCTGCCCACTTCTTTCCAGTTGAATGGAGACGAGTCCACTGTTGTGAAATACCTTGTTGTGTGTCATGATTTGATCTTTCTAATAACACCTTTCAGGTGTCAGCACAGGTGATACATTAACTATTGAATTGATATGGACCTGAGGCTTAGACAGGTTAAGAGATTGACCCTAGTTGTGTGGCTAGAAAGTAAAGCAGCCATCAGTCTCCTTTAATCTAATCCAGTTAAGTAATTTTTTTAAGCTAGGGGTTTTCCAGCTTTAATGCTCACATAATTTGGGGGTGGGCTTGAGATTCTGCATTTGTAACAAGACTTAAGGCGATGTCCACATGGATGATCCACACTTGAGTAGCAAGACTTTAGATGAACCTCACATCATTTTCTGTAACTTCTCAGACACCACAGTCTACATTTCTTTGCTGCCGCTCTTCCATGTTTGAAGGCCTTTTGAAGCCAAGTAGGGACTGCAAGTTAAATTGCACAAATGTTCTTGAAATTTCTAAAACTTTCAGTAAAACTTTCCAAAATGTACAGATGAGTAGGAAAGAATAAAATGTTACTTTTTGTGACTGTATCATTTGATTTACCCTTGAATTGTGATTACAGTTATCTAATGTTTATACTGGTGATGTACACTTCATCTTAAGCAGCAAGTCTAAATCCATAGAGGTGAGAGCTAAGGAGAGAAGGAAGGTAATTGAGTGCTGACTCAGTACCAGTTGTAAATTTCATTGTGTTTATAACACATTGATAGCTATTAAAATTGATGTTTTGTGAAAATTACATTTATTACTTTCTTACTCAAGTTCCCACAGAGAAATCACTTTTTGCCACATGACTACACATTTGACATTTTGAATAGTAAGTATATTTCTCTATCATAAATAATATCTTGAGGTCACTGTGTGTTACTCAATTAAAAGCAGAGGGGTTGAACAAAAAAATCATTTAGTTTCAAGGACAAAATAAAAGACAATTGACTAAAAGAATTTCTTCAGGTATGGTTAGTCAGAGGGTCTTTAGGGAAAATTTGTTTGAAATTTTGGTGATGAAGTCACCTGGCAGACTGAAGAGACACATCAGTCAGGTTTGACACACTGTTGATTGCACCATTAAATCACCATCATGGGGTTGATTTGTCTCATCAGATCAAGTAAAAAAAAATATGATAGTAAGCTCTTTTTCAAATTTTCTTACTGAAGCTTCTCCAGATAAATCTGTATTTTGCATTGAGCTAATAAGCTAATTGACCGTAACACTCTATCTTTAATAACAGGATATTTAGACTGGTACTATGCTTCCTTAAGCAGGGTCAAATGACTATTTTTAGCAAGCTGAGGAAAAATTCATGACATTAACTCTCCAGAAAGATATCTGATGGATTGCAGGTCATTTTGGCTTTATATAGGAAAAAAGAAAAAAAGTTAAATGTTATCATAGGCTATTGGACAAATTACTAATTGTCCGTAAAACCTAAACTTGAGTTGATGTTATAACTTAGCACCCGTGGAGAATGTCATAAGTCAGCTTTTGGTTTACTTTATAATCTAAATATTTGTGGCAATAAGAAGCATAGATACACAAATATAATTTTTGATATTGTGACATTCTAGCACATAAGTAATTCAGATACAATTATTCATTTATTAGGGAAAAACAAATCTGAGATCCTACTGTATTCAAAACACTAGAATAGGTATTATGGAGATAACAGACAATATCATGGTAATAATTATCTTCATTACAATGGTAATTATCTTTCTTCTAAGTTCTTAGGTATATTCAAAACCCTGTCAATAACTATAATAAATAAGATTGTACTAATTTATATGTGTATCAGTTGTTCATAAAAGTGGTCATTTTGCTGTAAATATCAGTACTATTAATATTTAGCTTTTTCTGAGATACAGAGAAATCTCAAAGAAGTTTTGTCATACATGTTTTTACGTTGTATTTTGTGAATTGTTTGCTTGTTTCAGAAATGCTTTCATCTTTATCAAAGGTTATATAAATTTCTAGATAGTAGTACATTGGGTTTTAGAGATATGTTCTCTAAATGTTTATGATAAAACAATTCCAATATTACAGAAACTTTTTCAGAAAATAGAAAAGGAGAAGAAACTTCCCCACTATTTTCATGTAGTGAGTATATCCATTGACCTAAATCAGAAAAATCTAGTGTAAGAATTTAAAAAATGTAGATCAATGTCACTCATAAGTGCAAAAGCTCTAATGCAGACTATAATCATGCAATAAAAGTGGAGATAATCCCAGAAATAAAAGGATAATATTGGACATTTAAAAAGAATAGAAAAAAACTGATCACACTAATTGACACAAATAATTACATTTAATTTAATTAGTACCTATTCATGATAAAAACTATAGCTAAGAGGGAATATCTTCAACAAAGGAAACACTCTCAACATGTTCAATGATAATAAAGATAAATGGTATACATTTCTAATACATATTATGTTTACTGGGAAAATATTAGAAGCAGTCTGTTACAATTTGACAGTAGATAAGAATGTTTGCTTCTTTGATTCCATTCAGTATTATTCCACTATGCCCTAGCAAGTAGAGTAACACAGGAAAAATTAATAAAATATACAAGGAAGAGATATAATTATCATTACTTATAGGTGATATAACTTTTTACACAAAAATATATGAGAAAATACAAGCATGTCTTTGGCATTAATTTTATATATCTCTATATAACAATAAATTTCTTATACAGTCACAAAATTATTAAAAATTTAATTCTTAAAATGACATTATTTATTATAATAAAAATAATGCAATAAAAGCTCCTGTGAGCAGAATTGACAAAATATTTAATAGAGAAATTTCATTAGTTACTAGACATTTACAAAATTCTAAATAAATGAACAGGTGTTCTTAAAATGAGCTGACAATATGATAATTTTTAAAAGTTATTATAATAAAATGATTAATTTTCCCCAAATATCTTAAGTATTTAGTGGAACTCTATTCAAAATCTCAACAGAATTTTCCATAGACATTGTTAAGGTAATTCTGACATTTGTACAGAAGAGTAAAGGATCAAAAACTGCCCCCAATTTTTTTAATTAAAAAAGTGAGAATACATGTTTTACCAGATGTCAAGATTTACTGATAGTTGTACAAAGCCCCATGGATAGATATGTTGATTAACTAGTGAAATAGAGAATTGAAGAAAATATCTTCATATATTCAGCATCTTACATTTGGCTTATACTGAAGGAGTGTATTATTTAATAAATAATCTTGAGGCAACTGGTTATATGAAAATTGATTTACTTTGGGAATAACATAAGAAAATACATAGAAATTAATTTAAATGTGAAAAGAAAAGTATTACAATTTTTAGAAGAAAAATGAATATCTGTAATGCTGGTGTAAAGTTTGTTGTTATTGTTGTTTTTAAAGAAAATAGTACCAATTGCAAAGGAATAGGTTGATAATTTGATTGCATTTAACTTGTGAAAACAGAACTTCTGTTCCTCTAAAAGCATGATAAAAATTAAGAAGATAATTCACAGACTTGAAGAATATATTTGTCATGTATATAATTATATGTAGACAGCTTCTAAAAAGAAAAGACAAACAACATAATAGAAAAATGAGCAAAGGGCATTCATCAATAGATAATTCATAGCATATAAACCCTGAGTGTCCAAAATGCAAAAGGATATTCAACCTTAACAACAATCAAGCTTATGTGAATTAAAATCACAACAAAAAAACATGGATGCCAATCAGATAGGCGTAAAGGGGCTCACAGCACCTACAACTGGAAAGAACTAGGAGAAACAGGGACTCATCCTTTTGAGGAGGGAGGACAGTAGTACTCTTTGAAAATGCTAAACATGGCTGGTTCTAGCTAGCAAACATGAAATGGAAACAAATTGCATAATTTACCTCCCCATTGCCACAGTAGTCACAATTTTCCAGGTAGAAAACCTTTATCACTTGGATCCCTGAGTACACTGTGGAGCTGAGCATCTTCTTAAACTGTAGTAAACTCTTTCTAAGCAAGAAATAAACTATTTTTTTTTTCTGGTGTTTTTGGATTGTTTTCCTATTACAGTAAAACCCTAACCTTTCCTAACTGGTAGACTTAAATGTCATCCACAGGAAAATTAATCAATAAATTGCAGAATACAAATAAAATTAGATACTATACTGCCATGAAATAATTAACTAGAATTATTCAAAACATGAAACAGCCAGTGTGGTTCCATGCACTTGTAGCCCCAGCTTGAGCACAGGAGTTCAAGTCCAGATGAAGTAGGAAATAGACAGAACTTATTTTCCAGCCCCAATGAGATGAAGTGAAGAAACTAGCACCAAACGGGAGATGGGGACAAAAGTGATCCCGAGTTACCCTCATTGCTCATTAGTATAAGACATTCCCACCAATGCCATGACAGTTTACAAATACCATAGCCATGACCCAGAAGCTATTGCTCCTTTTCATTGAAATGACCCAGAATTACTGTGTCTTTCCTAGAAAATTCTGAATAACTCACTCCTAAATTTGCATTAAAGCATCCTTTAATTTGCATGTAATTGAAAGTGGAAATAAGTGAATATAGATACAGTTGCCAACAGTCTTAAGTGGCTCTGAGCACACTGTCTGTGAGTTAGCCGTGCTTCACATGGAGCAGCTCCAGTTCAATAAAAGATTGTTGTTTAATACCATCAGCTCACTGTCAAATTTTCTTCTAGGTGAAGCTAAGAACCTTCCTGGGCTAAGCCCCAGTTTTGGGGCTTGCCTGCCTGCTTGCGTCACAGACTGGGCAAAATAGCAAGACAGTAATCTCTAAAACACACACACAAAACAAAAACAAATCAAAGCATGAACAAACCTCTCCAAAATAATTATGAGTGTAGACATGTGCTAACTTTAGTGGCTCAGGGGTTAGGATCAGACTTAGCTCTCCATGTCAGCTGATCCAGGATCTCAGAGTAGCCACAGAGCCTAGGTCTGGGTGTGGGCACTCTTGGAGCAATTCTAGCTCCAGAGTCATGGCATGCATAGAATTAGGAGAGGTGAAAGCTTCTCTTCCAAAGTAGCTTAGCAGCAGCTACTTCTTAGGTAGGGGTGGGGTGTGGGTTCTTGTCTTCTTCTCTGGGGTTCCCCAGCAGGAATGGCTGTTGGTTACCAGTGGCAAGAGATGCGAGTGTCCCCTAAGAAGCAGACCACTGTGGACCATGGTGGTTCTTGGTGTATGGTAGATGTCTCTAGTTTCTGCCTTTCTTCTTTGCTCCTAGCTTCCCTTTGGCATCTCAGATCTACCAATCTTCACCAGCAATTCTGTCTGTGTGCTCCTTCTCTCTCCTTCTCCTTCTTGTTTTTCTTTTTCCTATTGTGTTTCTGCAGATTATTTTATGTGCCCTTGAGCCCTCTGAGCTATTTTAATTTGTACATAGCTGTCTGTATTTGTTTTTATGTATGTGTGTAGGAGTGAAGCCTGATTTCTCTTGCTTTGCCTTCTTGATGATAGCCCTTTTTATAATATAAATAAGATTTTCCTGATTTTGGAAAGTTGTGCATTATAAAATTTACCTTAAGCAGTTTGAGGGTTTGTGAGTGATATGGTTTGGCTCTGTGTTCCCACTCTGATTTCATCTTGACTTGTAAACCCCATGTGTTGAGGGAGGGACCTGGTGGGAAGTGATTAGATCATGAAGGCAGTTTCCTCCATGCTATTCTCATGATAGTGAGGAAGTTCTTATGAGATTTGATCATTTTAAAAGTGACAGTTTTCTCCCATGTAGTCTTTGTACTGCTGCCTTGTGAAAAAGGTGCCTGCTTCCCCTTTGCCTTCTACCATAATTGTAGGTTTCCTGAGGCCTCCCCAGACATGCAGAACTGTGAGTCAATTAAACCTCTTTTGTTTATAAATTATCTATTCTCAGGTAGTTTCTTTATAGCAGTGTGAAAATGGACTAATACAGTGAGCATGTTTAATTTTTGCTTTATTTTTATTTTTATTTTTAGCCTCAGGACCCTTGCATGCTTTATTTTAAAATATTCTTTTTGATATGTTGATACTCATTTTTCTATACCTCTTGAGTTACTCCAAAGAATTTAGCCCTAAAATCACTGTATTATTTTTATGGTTGTTTAAACAGAATATGAAGTAAACACATGAAAATATAGTAGCTGAATTTATCATTGAATTTTAAATGCTTATAAGTATGATGGACAAAAGACTAGAATAAAGGTGTTAAATTCATAGTGTATAAACATTTTCTCACATGTTTATATTCAAAATGTTGATCCTGAAAAAGCAAAAATATACTTATTACTTTCTTCTTAAATATAACCTGTGACTAATAAGTGTCATGTGATGATTCCTCACAATAGTTACTTCATATCTGAAAATTTACTTTTTTCTATATTTGTATTTTATAGTCAAAGTTCAAGACCTTATGATATTTCATTTTACATTTGTAAACATTTTTTATGACTCTTGCTATTCTGACAAACACACACACACACACACACACACACCCCTTAAATTTTGGTGCAAATATCCCATAGAGGGTAGCAGACAACATAATGACAAAAATAATGAACATTCTCTGTATTCCATGAAGTGGTTTTTTCAAGAATTGTTCAATTTATGAGAATGATGGTAGATAAATAAAATAGTTAATTCCTGAAGGTTTTCCATTATTCTGTAATTTAAAAGCAAAAAGAGCGATTGTAATTTAACATTAACAATCATGAATTCTCATTCTTCATTGAGTGTGGTGACAGTTCAAACAATACATATTTCAAATTTCTGGTGTTTAGTCACACATGCCTTTCATAGCTGTTGGAAAGTGTAAGTAAATCTTTGAAGTAATAAAATAGTTTGCTATAGGGATAACTTAGTGATATAGCTTCAGAATAATTTAACTCCTTTGAACCAGAAGATCAAACATTTTACCTTTAATCTTTTAAATTGTGTTTCATGCCAGTTATTCAGATTTTGACACGGTCTTCAAAGTGTAAGTTTCTATATACTTCATATGAATATTGAATAGTTGGATATTGCTCAAGACTGTAGAATGTTCACTAGTTTTGTTTTATGTCCAACAAGGCATAAGAGCAAGTATCTTAATATTTATGAATTAATCACCAGAAATATTTATGCAGCATCTAATACGTAGATGCCAATTAGATTCTGTCTTTAAGGATCTTGATGAAACCTGTGGAATAAATCATAATAAATTTCTATTGAGTTCTTGTGTATGCCACACATTTTACTGAACACTGAATGTACAGCAATTTAGTTGGCATTCAGAATTTCTACCTTCACAATGCTGAAAGTATATAGAATGTCCAAATGATTGGAATTTGATCAGGGGATATTTAAACAACAGAATAATTCCTTTAATAATTTAATTTTAAAGTGCAAAATGCAATGTAATTGAATTCAAACTGGTGTGTCATTGAGGTATGGTCGCTATTGCACAAGCATTCAAAGGCACTATTTTATACCAGCCTACAAAGAAGGCTAACTAATTAATTTTAGAAATTACAACAGGATTTATTACTTTGATAATGCCAACTCAGATCTTTGAATCTGTGATTTTAGATTAGAAAAAGTATATGCATTATTAAACCGTGGTTTTTTTTTTTTTTTTTGACATATTTCCACCAGGGGGCACTACCCACATTCGATGTAAAGATTAAAACCCTTTCTAAGTTACAAATGTTCTTGACAAACATTTGGCTTCAAATGATTTATTTGTAAGTAAAAAAGTTAAACTTTTGAGCGAAAAGGCAATGTTATATTTCTAACATATTTTTCACAATAACTTGGGAAGATACTAGATTACAAAATCCTCTTTATGAAATCAACAAACTTAGAATGTATTATTCAAATTATTCACTAAAATCCAGATAGTGTCAGCAGGAGTGAATTCATTATCTACGAAATATTTAAAAAATAGTTTTCTTAAATGCAACTTGTGAATTAAATTTAAGTCCTTGTTACAGTAAAAGTTATGTTAATTCAAATGAATAAAAATAATCTAGGGGTTTTAGTGAGATAGGCTACATAAGAAAAATAAACTGTATTCTTTCTGTAGTCTACTCACGAGACCCGAGTTTCCTCTGATTTCATTAATATGTTAAGTTTGTGATACTTTTATTACATTTCATTTCTTGACTGTAGGAATTAAATGCTTCCTCACCATAAAGACATAAATGTTAGTATTTATAACTCCTAGAATTAAAAATATTCCTTGTGCTTAAAAGGAGAAATACCTAATGTAGATGACAGGGCAGTGGATGCAGCAAACCATTACCATACATATACCTATGTAACAAACCTGCACGATCAGCACATTTACCCCCAGAACTTAAAGTATAATAAATTTTAAAAAAGGTGATATTTAACTTGCATTTGTTTTCTACTTTTATATCTATAAGAAAATATATGTGATTATGTGGGTTTTTTCAAACAACCTAACTGAAACATTCATTATTAGGGTTGTTTAAAATACAGATTATGCCTGTATGTTTAATAAAAGATTATCACTACAAAGGTAACACAAGTAGCAGCAGATATCCACAGTCTAAAGTGTAGATAATTGTAAAGCTTAAAAGATCCATTTTAAGATAATAAGTAGGAACACAGGAATCTATGGCTTAGATTAAGTGAAAGTATACCTGAAATTGTTAACTTCTTAAATGCTTATAAGCCTCTCTCTTTTAAATGACAAATTTGTTATAAGGTCCTCTGTAGATCATCAGGCTGATAACCCTTTGATTTCTTAATCTTTGTAATGTTGCTGTAACTGTAGGTTTGGGATTAACATGATCTTGAAGGTTTCAAAATTTAATCAAAAAGCAGGGACTTATTGAGTGTCTGTAAGACGCTCAATTCTACCATATTAGAAAATTCCACTATAACAGAATTTGAAATTTAAACTTCTTCCAGTTGAACCCTACTCTTCAATACCTGTTCTGTATAAAACTATCAGCTTTCCTTTTAATTGGTGTTAGAAAAAGCCTTTGGCTTATTCAAACAAGCAGTTATTATTAATTTTTAGGGAGTGTAAATGGTTGTTCTTTTTACATATTTTAGTTGAACAAGAACAAACTAGGAAAAGAAAGGTGAAATATGGCTATAGATTAGGTGGATGTTAGTGATTTCAGAGTGCATTTTATATTTATTCATCTATTCCACGTTTTTGAAGTCTCACTATGTAGCAAGTATAATGCTGTGCAGCAGTAATATGATGGAAAATAACACTATGTCTTTGAAGGGAGTTTTAGTAAAGGATTCAGGGAAGAGTGAAAGTGAGGAAATAATGAGTTCACTTCTTTAATATTCTAATATTTAAAAAGTGTGCAATCATGAAATACTATGCATTGTCTGCATAGCACACCCTTTTAGCTATAAAATTCTAGCCATGTACATTGTCTTTTAGTTATTTTGCAACTCCATAAATTGTTGTTAACTGATTAATAGGCAGATTCTGTCATCTCTGGTACTTAAAAGCCTTCCCACCTTCAGCTTCTCCATCATCATGGAAAAACAAGTTTTACCTCTATTTGCACATTGATATCAATATATCTTTATGTTATATAAATTTGGTTCGCTCTGGTTTCCTCATGAGTGAAAACTCTTTAACACAGGTTCATTTTTTATATGGTTTGGATTGCGTGCCCACCCAAATCTAACGTCAAATTGTAACCCCAAGTGTTGGAGGACGGGCTTGGTAGGAGGTGATTGGATCATGAGGGCAGATTTCCCTTTTGTTGTTCTCATGATTGTGAGTGAGTTTACATGAGATCTGTTTGTTTAAAAATCTCCCTCTTCTCTCTCTTCTTTCTGCTCCAGTCATGTAAGATGTGTCTGGTTCCCCTTTGCCTTTGGCCATGATTGTAAGTTTCTTGAGGTCTCCCTAGCCATGCTTCCTGTACAGCCTGTGAACCTGTGAGCCAGTTAAACCCCTTGTCTCTTGACCTAGTCTCAGGTATTTCTTTACAGCAGTGTGCAAACAAAATAATACAATTTGTATTTGTTTGAGAGTCACCATCTTACTCTTATTTGAAAGTTATCCTTTAACACAATATATAAATTGGAAATGAGAGTTTGGATTTCAGAAGTTTGTTGATAAAAGGTACCTGAATTCATAAGAGCAGATGAGATCCCCCAGAGAAAGTGGTCATAGAGGGAAAAGAAAGTCGAATAAAGAATAGTGAGGAAGATTACAATTTAAAAAGCAGGATCTGGAAGGATTCCTTTTTATCAAACGTATGTTACTTATTTGAATTCCACTAAAATAAATGTAAGTTTTATTTCTCAATTCATATTAAAGTTTCTGGAGTAGAAAGACCTAAAATATATTGCTATAGAAATTTAGAATGCCAGATTTTGAAAGCAGAATTTGTAAACTAAGGCACATATAGAACAGCTGTTTCAACCTTGACTGCAGATTAGAATTATGTGTGATTTTAAAAATACTGTTGCCTTGATTCTGTCAAAGAATGCCCCATATGCCCCCAGCCAATAGACAAAATGAACTCCTTGTGGCTAAAAATGAGTTAAAATAGAACCATGTGGCTATAGCTGGGATGGGACCTCTCCTGGCTCCACTAGCTGTTTCAAAGAGACATCTTAAGAGACTTCTGGTTTGGGGCTTAGAAACCAATCAAACAGTGCTTACCTGCTCCAGCCAATCAGGGCTTAGCTATGTTGACCAATTAGCACCAAGCAAGTTTGAATCCTTCACTTGCATGAACAGATTTGATTGGAAACTTGCGTGGACACATTTGCTAGAAAACCCAGATTCTCCTTTGGTTCTCTGGAATGCATCTTCATTTTGTATGAAAGCGATGTCTCCCTTGTATATAAACTGTTCACTGGAATAAAGTCTCTTTTGTCCAAATTTCTCAAGACACTTTTGTTCACAATTTCCTGCCCAGAGATTTTTGTTTACCTGATTCAGTTTGGGGTCTGGGCTCTGAGATTTCTAAAGGGTATTTCTAATGTGCAACCAAGATTGAGAAGCACTGGTCTAGATAGGAATAGTCAGGATGCTAAAAGCCATGAAAGAGATAATGAGGAATCCTTCAGGATATGGTATGGGAGGGGGATAGAAGGAAAAAGTCTGTTAGAAAGAAGATTCCAAGGAAATGTAGCTGTCTTCAAATGTTGAAGGATGTTCATGCAAGTCTTTATTCTGTTCCTTTCATGTAGAAATGGGACATTAAATGGAGATAGTTTCGGCTTACACCAGAAACTTCAAATGAGCTGAAATGTATTAAAATTGCATAGATTTCTTTGCAAAGCAACTAAGTCAACACTGAGACATTAAGGGATGCTTAACATAGTTTTTCCTTTACTACAATATTATAAATGTGTCTGAACCAGTCATTTCCTTCAAAGCCATAGATTGACTACACTTAATAGTTCTTTGAAAATAATTTGAAATGTCCTATTGAATATATTAATTATCTTTGGAATGTAATACATACCTCATGTTCTCAGTTTCAGTCCTGATAAATCCCTTACTATGAGCTGTTTCTTTCTCAAGGTCAAGATAAGACTATTCTCACAAAACAGAAGTGTCTCAATCAGGTTCTTGTCACCAGTTAGAAAAAGGACTCCAAGGAGGTGACTAGGTAAATACCTTACCTATAAAAAGGAGAAGAGTAGAATGCTACTGAGCAGTGTATCCAAAAAACCTTCAGATTACAGAAGTTATGTTGGGATCATCCTTCATGGTAAAGAGATGTCCATATTGCTGTTCTTGTTCTATAAGAATCTATCACAGGATAACAACAAGAAGAACGATAAAAACTTTAAGAATAGCCTGCAGCACATTCAACAGAAGGTACGTTGAGATACCTGGGCAGACAGTGGTACAGAGCAGAGAGGTGCAAGATATAATGAATCTTGGCAAAAAAACTCTAGGGACAATGATAAGAATTCCTTCTGCTGCTACATTTTTCCTAAGTGCACAGAGCAGAATGGGCTGTTGGGTTATGAAACAGACTCTTCTAGTCTCACCAGCTACTCCAGTCCTAATCGCTGTCAGTAGTGCCTCTACCTTATATTTGTCGCACAAATAATTCACTTTCTTACTTTTCTGTTTTTATAATCTATCAGTCTATTAAGTTTCTGATTTATTGTATAAAGAAGTACTTCACATAGTTATTCTTCCCTCATAATTTGCTTCTGAATTTGTATTTATTTACACATTTTGGATATTTCTTTTGAAATTTTACTTGCTGAAGTACTCAGACACCCTTTGGATGTTAATTTCCTCTATATTGACTAGTCTCTCCTTCTTAATTTTATATTGTGGGTTTTTTTTTTCAAAATCAACTTTTGTAGTTACATACTGCTGCATATTGAACGGTGCTCAGTAGAGAACGACTAACAAGATTTATGCTCAGCCTAGAGTAAAACTTACTAGACCAGCACACTACGCTCACTGTGTTTCACTCTAATTTAAGAAAATATAAATTAAACTCTTCACTCATTTTGCAAGGAAAACAAATAAACCTATTACATTTTTAAGCTCTTTTTTTCCATTAAATGAATAACATGGTTAATGTTTTAAAATTAAATTGTTGCTTTAATAAAAACATTCTTAGTCCAAATTCTATGCCGAATAGAGTCACTCATAATTTTATTATACTGTAAATTATTAAATATATTACTTGATGCTGACATTAATCTTTTGATGATAGATACACAAAATATGTGACAAAACTTTAATCAATATAAATACATATAGAATGGAAAAACAGATAACCCTTCTTTGGGCCCCCTCTGCCTTTCTCCCTTCCTTCTTTCCTCCCTCCCTTTTATGCTTTTACATATGCTTTCATTCCTTCTTTCACTGTTTTATTCCCTTCTTTTCTTCTTTTTCTTCAGTTTCTACCTTTTATTCTTTGATGTGTTTGGCCTGACTTAGAACAGTTTTATAAAAAATCTGGTCTTCCTGAAGTCGGCCTTTCTTTAATGGAAATATGCTCACCAATGTAAAAATTAGACACATTTATGTTATGAAAAACTCCTCTCTCAACTACTATTCTCCTGCTTTTATCTTTTTTGGCTTTTATAATATGAGTAATTACATCTATAATTTTAAAACACTTTCTACCTTTCAATTTCCATTAGGCTTGTTCATACCCACCTAGTTTGAATGTCTTTTTAGTCTCCTTTTTGACTTCTTGTGCTCCTTCCTCTTGTTTCCTTGCCTTCTGCATTCCATACCCAGAAGCTCTCTTTTTCTGTTTTTATTCTCTCAAATAAACTCAAGGATTCAATTTTTATTTTTAATCAGGTAGTTCAGGATTTCTCATATCCTGATAATTGATTCCATGTTAAGCTGCTTTCCAATTACCCACAGGTTACTTTAGTTTCTATGACTCCTTATCTCTTCCTTCCCATAGAGAAGCAAGTCAAGTTACTCTCTAAGACTATATCCTGACTTATAAATTGAAAAGAATAATAGTACCTGCATCATAGGCTTGTTTAATATAAAATAAGACAATTCATTCACAGCACTTACAAAAGTGCCTGGCACTATGTGACTGGTACATGGTGAATGCTCAGTAAATAATACCTGATATTCCAGTTGCTATGGTGCTTGTGATGTCACTCTCCTAATATGGTTAACTGATTAGTTTATCCCTAGATTATAAAAATATTTTCTAATTAGATTTATTGTTATAAGTTTCCTGTCCAATTCATTAGGAATTGTATTTAAAAAACAATCTTCCCAAAATGCCATTTGTATTATTTCACTCTATGCTGAAAAAATGCTTGAATGGGACTTGATTTCTGGTTGTCTCAGGTAACATTACCTACATAATATTTTTTTTTCTGATCATGGTGATACTTCTTGAATTCTCATTTCCTATCATAAGAAATTCTAGAATATGCATATTTGATCTTTGTAATTTTTCTGTATTTTTAAATTGCATTTCAGAATAAGTTACTCTTCAGTCACTTATACTGAGAATATTTATTTAAAATAAGAACGAAGTGTCAGGAAGGAAAAAAAAGGGTAAAGTATGACACAGGGCATATTAGATATTTGTGTTGTTTGCAAAAATGGGAGCAATAAAATAAATAAAGCCAGAATTATCTGGATCTCTTGAACTATAGTTTAAAATATTTTAGGAGAGAGCAGAGCCACTTAAGAAAAGCCATTGGAATATACCCTAATACATTTAATTGCTGGGAATATAGTTAAAATTATATAAAACAGGGTGCTTAAAAGGGAGGAGTGGTGAAAACTATCAGCAAATAACAACAAACTTTTCATTTAAACTGGAGAGAGCAAATTGAATACCATATGTTTTAAAATTTAAGGCAAACTAGACTATAAGAAGCATCATTCTTTTAAAGAATAAACACCCTTCAGTTAAACGATGAAACATGTTTTTGATTGTTTAGAAAATTTTATATTTTTAAGGAGATCTTTTAAGCTTAGTTTAACACAAATTTCATTATATACTTTTGTGCATACATAAAATGGAAAATAAGCAACTAAATTGTTTCAAGTGATACCAAATTGGTAACATTCAGAGGCTAAATCATTTTTTCAACTCACAGACAATGGTTGTGATTTTTCACACCAGATGGTCTGCTATGTTATCGAACGTATTGGTGATGTAGGAGTTTTTTTTTTTAATTCCATAAAAAATTAAACTTAGCATTATGTGCTCTAAAACGGATTTTACAATTGTGCAGCGCTAGGAGGCTTTGCAATTACCTAGAGTTAGCCTGATTTTGATTTCTGCTACAGTAGTGTTAATAAACATTCCTAATCACTACATTTCTTATCTCTTTCTTACCACCATTTTGTTTCTAAGGGTTAATAGATTACTTCATTATCATGAATTGGGTAGATTTAAAAATTGGAACTTTGTAGTCCGGATTTGAGGTTGAAGTATCTATGACTTGAGCTGCTCTAGTAATGAAAAATTAATGAGATTGTTGCCTTCCCAACAGTGATAGTGAAACATCTTCAACTGCAAGATGCCATTAGATTGAAAGTTATAGCTCAATTTCATGGAAAAGTTGAAAAGCATGTCTTATTGTCCTTGAAATTTGGTAAACTTTTTTCTATCTCAAGCATTTACCACATTCTCCATCTCTAATATGGGTATCTAATTGTTGCTGAATCTCTAGTTGTTGCTGAAATTCTAGAAGTAGAAACAATTCCGAGTTAAGAAATCAAAAGGCACTGAGTATTCTTATGGAGGACCAGAGAGCAAGCAAGTCAGCAAATAAAAACTTGTGGGTATTCATGTTACCTGCAACAAAGCACATAGATACATTGTCAAAACTGTTAGGAAGAACCTGAATTATATCAAGAACCCTAACCTTAGAAGTAAAATTTGTGTGAAGAAAGTTGGGGGTTTGTAGGAAGGGAAAAAAGACAAAAAGCATTCATTCACCAGCTGCTACATTCTAGGCATTATATAAATATTGTACATGATTTGCTAATTTCATTCTCACAAAATCTTTGTAGTATAAGTATCATGCTCACTCCTTGGTAATGATGCTGCAATTTGTATAGATCGAGTCATCATGGTTGTAAGTAATGCAGCAACACAATGGAAGTCATCATGCTTGTAAGTAATGCAGCAACACAATACTAGCATTTAAATGCCCAAACTTCCGTATAACTCCATTTTAGCCTAGGTCATTTTTTTTGCAGTTACAAAAACATTTATAATAAATACTATCAACTATTTCTACAATACCTTACCATTCCTAACTTACGTTAACACACTGATTTTCAAAGATGAGGTGGAAGAGAGACAGAATAGCCTAATTGGAAAATTCCTCTAGATGGAGCTATGAAGCACATCAATCCATTCTTTTAAGAATTGTTAACAACTATTTATTGCATTTTCCACAAAGATGATTAAATCCACGGGGAGACGATCCAAGATGGCCAAATAGGAACAGCTCTGGGTGCAGTTCCCAGCAAGAATGCAGAGGGTGAGTCATCACCACTTTTCCAAACGAATTTTTACTACACATAGACCAGGAGATTCCCAGGCAGAAAAGCAACGTAAGTCTCCAGCATGGCTGTTTCAACCTGTGCAGTGGATATCCACACAAAACCTCACACAAACCTGGGTGCCATTTCAACGGGCACCTGGAATGTCAGGGAGACAGAGTCGCTCATTCAGCAGGAAAAAAGGGGGCTGAAACACCGAACCAGGTGATCTGGCTCAGGAGGTCCCAACTCTGCAAAGACCAGCAATCTGAAACGCTCTGGATAGAGAGTTTCACAGCAAGCACAGCTGGACCTGGGATGGTCTAACTCTGTGGGGGGAAGGGTGTCCGCCATTCCAAGGCAATCTACCACTACCAAGGCAGTCTGCCATTACAGAGATAGTCCGCCATTGCGGAGACAGACTGCCATTACCAAGGCAGTTCTAACTATACCTCTATAAACAAAACTGCAAGGAAGTTCACACAGCAGCTGGACAGAATCCACAGCAGCTCTGCAACGCCTCTGTTGGCAGACTGTGACTAGGCTACCTCCCTGCTGGGCAGGGGATTTCTGATAAAAGGCAGCAGCATGTAAGAACTTATAAATAAAGCCCCACCTTCCCAGGACAGAGCACCTGGGAAAAAAAGGTGGTTATGAGTTCCACTGCAGCAGACTTAAATGTAGCTGCCCAGCAGCTCTGAACAGAACAATGGAGCTCACAGCTCAGCACTTCAGCTCCTATAAGGGACAGACTGTCTCCTCAAGCAGCTCCCCAACCCCTGTATATCCAAAGAGACACCTCATAAAGGAGAGCTCAGGCTGGCATCTGGCAGATACCCAATGGGACACAATAAGAGAAAAAGTAACCGACAGCAACCTTTACTGTTCTGCAGCCCCCGCTGGTGATCCCCATGCAAGCAGGGTCTGGAGTGGACTTCCAGCAGTCCTACAGCAGAGGGGCCTGACTGTTAGAAGGAAAACTAAACAGAAAGAAATAACTTCATCATCATCAAAAAGGATGTCCACTCAGAGACCCCACATCGGAAAGTGACCAACTACAAAACCACAGGTAGATAAATCCACGAAGATGAGAAGAAACCAGCACAAAAAGGATGAAAACAGTGAAAACCAGAGTGCCTCTCCTCCTCCAAGGGATCACAACTCGTCACCAGCAAGGGAACAAGGCTGAATGGAGAATGAGTCTGATAAATTGACAGAAACAGGCTTCAGAAGGTGGGTAATAACAAACTTCTCTGAGCTAAAAGAACATGTTCTGACCCAATGCAAAGAAACTAAGAACCTTAAATAAAGATTTGACAAAATGCTAATGAGAATAAACAGCTTGGAGAAAAATATAAATGAATTGATGGAGCTGGAAAACAGCAAGAGAACTTAACAAAGCATACACAAGTTTGAATAGCCAAAAGCCAAATCGACCAAGCAGAAGAAAGGATATCAGAGATTGAAGATCAACTCAATGAAATAAAACGAGAAGGCAAGATTAGGAAAAAAGAGTAAAAAGAAAAGAACAAAACCTCCAAGAAATATGGCATTATGTGAAAAGACCTAATCTACATTTGATAGGTGTACCTGAATGTGACAGAGAGAATGAATCCAAGCTGGAAAGCACTCTTCAGGATATTATCCAGGAGAACTTCCCCAACCTAGCAAGGCAGGCCAGTATTCAAGTCCAGAAAATACAGAGAACACCGCAAAGATATTCCTCAAGAAGAACAATCACAAGGCACATGATTGTCAGATTCACCAGGGTTGAAATGAAGGAAAAAATGCTAAGGGCAGCCAGAGAGAAAGATTGGGTTACCCACAAAGGGAAGTCCATCAGAGTCACATCAGATCTCTCGGCAGAAACCCTAGAAGCCAGTAGAGAGTGGGGCCCAATATTCAACATCCTTAAAGAAAAGAACTTTCAACCTAGAATTTTGTATCCAGCCAAACTAATCTTCATTAGTGAAGGAGAAATAAAATCCTTTATAAACAAGCAATTGCTGAGAGATTTCATCACCACCAGGCCTGCCTTGCAGGAGTTCCTGAAAGAAGCATTAAACATATAGAAAAGAACAACCAATACCAGCCACTCCAAAAATGTACCAAATGGTAAAGAGCATTGACACAATGAAGAAACTGCATCAACTAATGGACAAAACAACCAGCTAGCATTAAAATGGCAGGACAAAATTTATATGTATCAATATTCACCTTAAATGTAAATAGGCTAAATGCCCCAATCAAAAGACACAGACTGGCAAATAGGATAAAAAGTCAAAACCCACTGGTGTGCTGTATTCAGGAAACCCATCTCACGTGCAAGTACACACATAGGCTCAAAATAAAGGGATGGAGGAAAATTTACCAAGCAAATGGAAAGAGCAGGAGTTGCGATCCTAGTCTCTGATAAAATAGGCTTTAAGCCAACAAAGATCAAAAGAGACAAAGAAGGGCATTACATAATCACAAAAGAATCAATGCAACAAGAAGAGCTAACGATCCTAAATATATATGCACCCAATACAGGAGCACCCAGATACATAAAGAAAGTTCTTAGTGACCTACAAAGAGACTTATACTTTCTCAAAATGATAGTGGGAGACTTCAACACTTCACTGTCAATATTAGACAGATCAATGAGACAGAAAATTAACAAGGATATCTAGGACTTGAACTCAGACCTGGACCAAGCAAACCTAATAGACATTTACAGAACTCTTCACCCCAAATCCACAGAATATACATTCTTCTCAGCACCACATCACACCTACTCTAAAATAGACCACATAATTGAAAGTAAATCACTCCTCAGCAAATGCAAAAGAACGGAAACCATAACAAACCATCTGTAAGACCACAGTACAATCATATTAGAACTCAGGATTAAGAAACTAACTCAGAACCATACAACTTCATTGAAACTGAAAAACTGGCTCTTGAATGTTGAATGGATAAACAGTGAAATGAAGGCAGAAATAAAGATGTTTTTTGAAACCAATGAGAATGAAGACACAACATTCTGGGACACATTTAAAGCAGTGTCTAGAGGCAAATTTATAGTGCTAAATGCTCACATGAGAAGGAAATATCTAAAATTGACACCCTAGCATCAAAATGGAAAGAGCTAGAGGAGCAAGATGAAAAAAAACTCAAAAGCTAACAGAAGGCAAGAAATAACTAAGATCAGAGCAGAACTGAAGGAGACAGAGACACACAAAACCCTGCAAAAATCAATAAATCCAGGAGTTGGTTTTTTGAAAAGATCATCAAAATAGACCACTAACCAGATTAATAAAAAATAAAAGAAGAATCAAATAGATGCAATAAAAAATGATAAGGGGGATATCACCACTGATTCCACAGAAATACAAACTACCATCAGAGATTACTACAAACAACTCTATGCACATAAACCAGGAAACCTGGAAGAAATGAATAAATTCCTGAACACTTGCACCCTCCCAATCCTATACCAGAAAGAATTTGAAACCCTGAATAGACCCAATTACAAAGGCTGAAGTTGAGGCCGCAGTTAGTAGCCTATCAACCAAAAAAGCCCAGGTCCAGATGGGTTCACAGCCGTATTCTACCAGACATACAAAGAAGAGCTGGTACTATTCCTTCTGAAACTCTTCCAAACAATTCAAAAAGAGGGAATCCTTCCCAAATCATTTTATGAGACCAAAATCATCCTGATACCAAAACCCGGCAGAGACTCAACAAAAAAAGAAAACTTCAGGACAATATCCATGATGAACATAGATGCAAAAATCTTCAATAAAATACTGGTTGCCACAGCACATCAAAAAGCTTATCCATTATGATCAAGTAGGCTTCATCCCAGCGATGCAAGGCTGGTTCAATATATACAAGTCTGTAAATGTAATTCACTACATAAACAGAACCAAACACAAAAACCATATGATTATCTCAATAGATGCCGAGAAGGCCTTCAAAAAAATTCAACAGCTCTTTATGATAAAAACTCTCAATAAAGTAGGTATCGACGGCATGTATCTCAAAATGATAAAAGCTATTTATGTCAAACCCACAGCCAATATCATACTGAATGAACAAAAATTGGAAGCATTCCCTTTGAAATATGGCACTAGACAAAGATGCCCTCTCTCACCACTCCTATTCAGTATTGTATTGGAAGTTCTAGCCAGAGCACTCAGGCAAGAAAAAGAAGTAAAGGGTATTCAGTTAGGAAAAGAGGAAGTCAAATTGTCTCTATTTGCCAATGACATGGTTGTATATTTAGAAGACCCCATCATCTCAGCCCCAAATCTCCTTGCACTGATAAGCAACTTCAGCAAAGTCTCAGGATACAAAATCAATGTGGAAAAATCACAACCATTCCTATACACCAATAACCGACTTAAAGAGAGCCAAATCAAGAACGAAACGCCATTCACAATTGCTACAAAGAGAATAAAATACCTAGGAATACAACTAACAAAGGATGTAAAGGACCTCTTCAAGGAGAACTACAAACCACTACTCAAGGAAATAAGAGAGGACAAAAACAAATGGAAAAACATTCCATGCTCATGGTTAGGAAGAATCAAGATCATGAAAATGGCCATACTGCCCAAAGTAATTTATAGATTCAGTGCTATCCCCTTCTAGCTACCTATGACTGTCTTCACAGAACTGGGAAAAAACCACCTAAAACTTCATATGGAACCAAAAGGGAGCCCACATAGCCAAGACAATCCTAAGCAAAAAGAACAAAGCTGGAGGCCTCACGCTACTGGACTTGAAACTGTACTACAAGGCTACAGTAATCAAAAAGCATGGTACTGGTACCAAAACAGATGTAGACCAACGGAACAGAACAGAGGCATTGGAGGCAATGCCACACATCTACAACCATCTGATCTTTGACAAATCTGACAAAAACAAGCAATGGGGAAAGGATTCCCTGTTTATTAAATGGTGTTTGCAAAACTGGCTAGCCATGTGCAGAAAGCAGAAACTGTACCCCTTCCTGACACCTTACACTAAAATTAATTCCAGGCAGATTAAAGACTGAAACATAAGACCTAACACCATAATAACTCTAGAAGAAAACCTAGGCAAAACCATTCAGGACATAGGCATAGGCAAGGACTTCATAACTAAAACACCAAAAGCATTGGCAACAAAATCATAAATAGACAAGTGGGATCTAATTAAACTCCAGAACTTCTACACAGCAAAAGAAACAATCATTGCAGTGAACCAGCAACAAACAGAATGGGAACAGATTTTTGCAATCTACCCATCTGACAAAGGCCTAATATCCAGAATCTACAAATAACTAAAACAGATTTACAAGAAAGAAACAAACAAACCCATTCAAAAGTGGATGAAGGACATGAACAGACACGTTTCAAAATAAGACTTATATGAGGCCAACAAACATAAGAAAAAATGCTGATCATCACTGGTCATTAGAGAAATACAAATCAAAACCACATTGAGATACCATCTCATGCCAGTTAGAATGGTGGTCATTAAAAAATCTAGAGACAACAGATGCTTTTATACTGCTGGTGGGAGTGTATATTAGTTCAACCATTGTGGATGACACTGTGGTGATTTCTCAGTGACCTAGAAATAGAAATACCATTTGACTCAGCAATCCTATTACTGGGTATATAGCCAACGGATTATAAATCATTCTATTATAAAGACACATGCTCACCTGTTCATTATGGCACTGTTTACAGTAGCAAAGACCTGGAACCAACCCAAATGCCCATTGATAATAGGCTGCACAAGGAAAATATGGCACATATACATCATGGAATACTATGCATCCATAAAAAATGATGAGTTCATGTCCTTTGTAGGGACATGGATAAACCTGAAGACCATCATTCTCGGCAAACTGACACAACAGAAAATCAAACACCACATGTTCTCACTCATAGGTGTGGGTTGAACATGGACATTGGGAGGGAAACATCACACATTGTGGTCTGTTGTGGGGGACTAGGGGAGGGATAATGGTGGGTAGGGAGTTAGGGAGGGATAACATCGGGGAAAATGCCAGATATAGCTGTTGGGGATGGAAGCAGTAAACCAGTTTGCTATGTTTGTACCTATGCAACAATCCTGCGTGTTCTTCACATGTACCTCAGAACCTAAAGTGTAATAAAATATATATATAAAAAGATGATTAAATCTATATTAAAACAGGTATTTATAAGATTATCAGAAAGGTTTTTTACAATACTAGTTCCGTGAGAGTCTAAGACCATCTATTACAACATTTAATTTAAAATAAATAATTTTCAAAGGTAAATAAGAAAAGACAGTGCATATGGAAGAGGTAAAGAAGAACATACTATACCAGATGGCAGTGTATATACATGAGTAACTAACTCTTCATTGACTTGATTAGGATCAGACAGCAATGAAAAAGCAAACAGAAAATGATAATTTTTATCATCATTGTTAGTGTCATTATAGCTATATGCATACTTGTTTTGTGTTAGGCCTTATGTGATGTTCCATATATACATTAACTCATTTAAGCTTCCTTACAAACTTTTAAGTGATAGTGAATAATCAAGTCTAATGTTAGTATTTATCCTTTAAAAAAAAAACTTCATTATAAGGAGAAATTTACAGCCCTTAGATATAGTAAATAATTATTATTCTCAAAATTCATGGTACTGATAACGTTCACATTTGTGAAACACCACAGCAGGCCTCTCTGACATAAAGAGCTTTTGATAACAGTTTTGTGAATTCTGTTTATTTGATTTTCAAGTGAAAGTCTGGAAAGAAAAGCAGCTATGGACTTTTCTCCATATTAATGAAATGACATGTGTCATCCTCTGGTTGTTTGAAAAATGAGAGTGCTGCATACTCTAAAATTGGTCACACAGTTAGGCATAAAACAATCCTTTGCAAATTCAAAAGAAAATTAATATCATACCAACCACATTCTTGAGCTACAGTGCAATAAAAATGGAAATCAATACTAAGAATATTGCTCAAAACTATGCAATTACATGGAAGTTCAACAAGTGTTCCAGAGTGACTTTTGGGTAAATAATGAAATTAAGGCAGAAATTTACAAGTTCTTTGAATCTAATGAGAACAAAGATACAATAAAAAATCTCTGGAACACAGCTAAAGCAGTGTTCAGAGGGAAGCTTATAGCACTAAACACCCAAATCAAAGAGTAAGAAGGATCTCAAATTAACAACCTAACATCACAACTGGTGGAACTAGAGTAACTTGAGCAAACCAACACAGAGGCTAACAGAAGATAAGAAATAACCAAAAAATCCCAGCTGAACTTCAGGAAATTGAGATGCAAAAAACCATACAGAAGATCAACAAACACTGGAGTTGTTTTTTTGAAAAAAGTAATGAGATAGATAGACTGCTAGCTAGATGAATGAGAAAAAGAAGATTTAAATAAACAAGGTTAGAAATGGCAAAGGGGACTATATCACTGACTCCACAGAAATATGAAAACCTCAAAATTTACTACAAACATCTCTATGTACACAAACTAGAAAATCTAGAAGAAATGGATAAATTCTTGAGCATACAGCCTCCCAAGACTGAATCAGGAAGAAATTGAATCCCTGAACATACCAATAACATATTCCAACATGAAATTAGAAATAAAATGCCTACCAATGAAAAAAGCTTAAGACCAGATGAATTCACAGTTGAATTCTTCCAGATATATGAAGAAGAACTTATACCATTCCTACTAAAACTATTCCAAAAAATTGAGGAGAAGGGACTCCTTCCCAACTCATTCTATGAGGCCAGTATCAGCCTGATACCAAAACCTTGCAGAGACACACACATACAAAGAAAACTTTAGGCCAATATCCTTGATACACACAGATGTAAAAATCCTCAACAAAATGCTAGCAAACTGAATCCAAGAGCACATCAAAAAAGCTAATCCACCATGATCAAGTGGGCTTTATCCCTGGGATGCAAGTTTGGTTCAACATACACAAATCAATAATGTGATTCATCACATAAACAGAAGTAATCAAAACCCACATGATTATCTCAATAGATGCAGGAAAGGCTCTTAGTAAATTTAGCGTTATTTGATGTTAAAAACTCTCAATAAATTATGCATTGAAGAAACATACTTCAGATAATAAGAGACATCTATGACAAACTCACAGCCTCTATCATACTGAATGAAGAAAAGCTGGAAGCATTCCCCTTGAAATCCAGCACATGACAATGATGAAATCTCTCACCACTCCTCTTCAATTGTTGTACTGAAAGTCCTAGCCAGATCAATCAGGCAAGAGGATTAAAAAAAGGCATTGAAACGGGAAGAAAAAAAAAGTGAAACTTTGCAGCCAACGTGATTCTATATCTAGAAAACCCCATAGTCTCATCCCAAAAGCTCTTTGATATGATAAACAATTTTAATAAAGTCTCAGGATAAAAAAATCAATGTATAAAATTTAGTAGCATTTCTGTACAGTAACAACATGCAAGCTGTAAGCCAAATTAGGAACACAATTCCATTTGCAATCACCACAAGAATAATAAAATACCTAGGAATACAGCTAACCAGGCAGGTGAAAGATCTCCATCACAAGAATTACAAAATAATTGCTCAAAGAAATCAGAGATGTCACAAATAAATCCCATGCTCATGGACAGGGAGAATCAATATTATTAAAATGGCCATACTGCTCAAGGCAATTTATAGATTCAACACTACTCCTATCAAACTACCAAATGACATTCTTCACAGAATTAAAGAAAATGAATTTAAAAATTTACGTGGAACCAAACAAGACCCTGAAGAGCCAAGGCAGTCCCAAGCAAAACAGCGAAGCTGGAGGCATCATGTTACCCTGCTTCAAACTATACTACAAGGCTACAGTAACCAAAATAGCATGATATGGATACAAACACAGACAGGTAGACCAATGGAACAGAATAGAGAGTCTGAAAGTAATTCTGCACACCTATTATAATTTAATCTTAGACAAAGCTGACATAAACAAACAATGGGACTCCCTATTCAATACATGGTACTGGATAAGTGGTTAGCCATGTGAAGAAGATTGAGATTGTTCCCCTTCCTTATACCAAGTACCAAAATCAAGTCAATAGAGAATAAAAACTTAAATGTAAAATCTAAAACTATAAAATCCCTGGAAGATAAACTAGAACATACCATTCTGTCAAATATTTCGTGTAAAGACACCAAAAAGCAATCACAACAAAAACAGAAATTGACAAATGGGACCTAATTTAACTAAAGAGTTTCTGCATAGCAAAAGAAGCTATGAACAGATTAAACAGAAAACGTACAGAATGGGAGAAAACATTTGAAATCTATGCATCTGACAAAGGTCTACCAGAATTTATATGAGACTGAAACAAATATAAGAGCAAAACAAAACCAACCCAGTTAAAAAGTGGGCAAAGGACATGAGCAGACACTTTTCAAAAGATGCACACGTGGCCAAGAAGCATATGAAAAAATGCTCAGCATCACTAATCATTATAGAAATGCAAATTAAAACCACAATGAAATACTATCTCACACTAGTCAGAATGGCTATTGTCAAAAAATAACAGATGCTGGTGAGGTTGCAGAGAAAAGGAAGTGCTTATACGCTATTAGGGGGAGGGTAAGTTAGTTCATCCTTTGTGGAAAGCAGAGTGGTGATTTCTCAAAGCGCTTAAAACAGAATTACCATTTGACCCAGCGATCCCATTATTTGTTATAGGAATATAATATTGTTCTACCATAAATGGTCATAACTTATGGTAGAACAGTATACCCAAAGGAATATAAATTGTTCTACCATAAAGACACATGCACACATATGTTCACTGAAGCACAATAGAAAAGTCATGGAAGCAACCTAAATGCTTATCGATGGTAGACTAAAGAAAATGTGGTACATATATGTCATGGAATACTATACAGCCATAAAAAAGAATGAGATCATGTCCTTTGAAGTAACATGGATGGAGCTGGAGGCCATTATCTTAAGAAAATTAATGCAGGAACCGAAAAACAAATGCCATGTGTTCTCACTTCTAAGTGGAAACTAAACAACAAGAATACATGAGCACAAAAGTGGAACAACAAACATAGGGGCTTACTTCAGGGTGGAGAATAGGAGGAAGGAGAAGATTAGCAAAAATACTTATTATTATGCTTATTACCTGGATGCTGAAATAATCTGTACACCAATCCTTCATGACACACAATTTACCTATATATTAAACCTACACATGTACCACAGAACCTAAAATAAAATTTCAAAGAAAAAGAAAATGAGAGTGCTAGAACAGAATATTTTCAAAATTCTCTTTCATGCCATAGAACTCATGACCTTATTTTAAGTTTTACTGGTGCCACAGGATATTTATGGAGCATTGCACTAAAATGAGGATATATGTCTCTTCATTTACCATGGAATTTTTGTATATTTTTCCACATGCTGTGGATATGGACTAACAAAAGAGAGAAATACTTTAATATTAGGAAAAATACAAAATATATTCCACCTAAACTTGAAAAATCAGATTTGCAATTCCATCATGCTATGATCTGCACTAAATTGTATATTAGGCATTGAGTCAGATTTGAAGATCCAAATTACTCTGCTTTTAACTTCAAGGAACTTGCAATTTACCACTAGGCCATGTGGCAGCAGGGAAAGATAAATTGAGTCCGTGAAGGCCTGAGAAAATTCTATTATCTGATTACATAGTTAGAATCTTACCTCTCGTTCCACTGGCTGCACTTTGTTTTACTTAAAATGACTCATCCCAACTCTGATTTTAATGGTGTATGTCTAACACCAACCATCAATTGTTCTTATTAATCTACAGCTTGATAGCTAACATTGACATATATGTTGGCAAAAATAAACAAGACTTAATGAATGTTAAAATTGAACCATGACCTTGATACAATATTGATTGCACAATATTAATAATTTATCATTTTTAAGTTGAGCAGTATCTTAATATAAGTAAGATGATCTTTACAGGTAAGATAAACTGCCATTCCTAAAATACATCATTTAATAGTAACAACACTTAATAGACAACCACACCAACTTAATGACAACCATTTGTTTCCTTAAAGACAAGAATGCTCCTTTGCGGGAATACTTGTTACTATGAAAGTAGTTTTCTCTAAAGTGTTGTTACTCACTTTTTTATTAGTAGCTGACATTTATTTTATCATGATCTATTAGTTCATGAATTGCATGCTGATTTATTAAGACATGCTGCATTGAAAGCCTTGTGTGTAGTCTCTATCATTAATGCTCCAAGTTTCCTTATTGCATGCAATATACGTTTATAAATACCCTAAAAGTAAAATTCATGTATAGCATTCTTTATGCCATAAGACACTTCAAAGCAAAATCAATTAAACTTAGTAAGTTATTATTTAAGAATGACTTTAAACTCAGGACTCTATCAAGCAAGTGGGCCTGAATATAGAAACAGGTTAAAAGAAGTTATCTGCCAGTTGGAATTTACTCTTTCATTGGACAATAAATTATATATACAAAATATATATTCACATATTTGAATTTACATATGAAAATGTAAAATTCATGTATAAAAGCATATATGTGTGCACATGTATAGGTATTACACATACTGACATGTACATATGCATGTACATGTATGCTGAACACTTCAATATACTGAAAATGTTTTTATTTCAAAGTCAGTAAAGCAGGGTTGTTGTTTTTTTCCACCGTACTGTATTTTGAAAGGATGTGTCGTGCCCAAGGTAGAGAAATACAATTGTTTGCTTCTAGTAGAGTCTTCAAATTTATGTCTTTCATCTTTCACCATTGAAAATCTAAATGAAATACTTTAATTAGAAATTTTATGAAAATATTTTTTAAACAAAAAATACACTGAAAAAAGTTTTCATTATTGTAGTACTTTCTCTTTTGCTAAATTGTCTCCACAATGAGTGTGTTGTGTGAAACTTATACTTTTCACTTTGAATGCTAACATGTCTTAGGCAGAACTTCCCATCGGGCTTATAACTCATTAATCATTCATAGCACAGCTAGCTTTCATCACCTCCTCCACAAATCCAGGATACTGATATGGAAACATAAATTGAAAGATGTCCAGGTCATAAACTGAAAGCTTAAATTAATAGTATACTTCTAATGATTTCATTAATCATAACATTTTTACTTTGGAAGAGACTTTTAATCTCGTCTTAGTCCTCATCCAAAGCAATAATCCCTTTCAGAACATTTCAGATATACTGATATTTAGCTTTTGCTTGAACTACTTCATAAATCAATCATTTCTAATATTAGATATCTCAAATTGTTAGGAATTTCTTAAGATCTCTCTTGAATTTTCTGCCCATATGTCCTAACCCTGATGTCTACACAATGTTCTTTAAATGCTAAGTCGGTAATTATGTTCCTTTTTGTGCCTCTCGCTCAGGCTAAACCTATCCCGTATCCTTAACCATTCATTGTGTGAAGCAAATGCTTTACAGATTTCCTCAATGTCTCCCTTAGTTACCTTTCTGGGGTTGTATTTCCATTGCATAATATCTTTATAACATGGAACTCGTAACTCAACCTAATACCTTGGTTTTGGTAAAGTGTGTCTTTAGATCATGAAGAAACTATTACTTCCCCTTTTTTGTACTTGTATTTGTACAATATAAACTTTTCACTGTTTTTTAATTAGTATTTTATATTGCTGATTCTTAGTGTGGTTTGTGTCAAAATAAAGCCTTTCACATAAACTTATGTTAAGCCAAGATTCTGCCCTACTGTGCTTAAGGGTTGAGAAGTTAACAAAGAGAGAACAGAGAACAAAGTGATAGAGTTTAAAAAAGGAAGAGTGGTTCACAGCCTTTGGTATAGCAGGGAGATTGAGGAAGAAGAGGACTGGAGAGAAAGAGAAGACTCAGCCCATGGCAGTAGTACTCACTCAACCTTAACATAGTAACTTTAGTACCAGTAAGGTAATATTGGTACTAAATATTGGATATTGTAATATAATATGGATATTAAAAGATTAAGAAGTGAGTGGAGTAAGTATAAGAAAGTTCTTCAAAGATTTGCAATATGAAAGTGTGAAAGGAAGCAGTTCTGAGGGAAAAAATGCTCTGTAGTTTGTTTTTGTTTTGTTTTGCTTTTTCTTAGAGGCGACAGAATAAGTTTATGGTTAAGGAAAAGGAGCTAAGAATTCTTCTCTCTTCTTTTATAGTTAGAGTTATTTGTATACTGACATTCTCTGTGCACTGTCATAAACATCTTGAGAGCAGTACTGAGTCCCATTAGGCTTTTTAGCACTCTGTCATTCACATCACAGGCACTACACAGATATTTGTTGAATTTAATTGTGTCATTTCTCCCAATGGGCATGTTTCTTTAAGGATTACTCTAAGTAATTCTGCAGTCACAGCAGCTACTTAATTTCATTTTCTTATTTGGTTTCTTCCTTGGTCTGTAAGAAAAGTTAAAAAAAAAAGAAAAAGGAAAAAAAGAAAAATTTTAGATATATATTAGCAAATATTTTAGTATGTTAATATATAAAGACAAGAGACAGCAAAGATTACCAAAGGAATGGACATAAATAGAGAAGACAAGGGGAACAAGGATTAGGCCTGCAGCACTCCAATATTAAGAAGTGAAAGAGTGAACAATTAAAGTAGTTTGCAAGTAAATAGCTAATGAGAGAGAGAAAGGAAACAAGAGTGTAATACCCTGAAAGTCAAAAAGAGAAAATGTGTAAGGAGAAGGAAATGATCTCAAGTATCATACTATTCATAATTCAAGTAACATGACTGGAAACTGATTATTAGATTCAGCAACTTTGAACTCATGGTGACTTCAAAATAAAGTTCCGGAATATCTAGCAGTTGCGTACCCTTTGTGTTTATTCTCGTTGTTGTTGTTGTTGTTGTTTTAAACAGGGTCTCACTCTGCCATCTAGGCCAGAGTGCACAGGCATTATCTTAATCTCAGCTCATTGAGACCTTGACCTTCTAGGCTCAAGAAATCCTCCTGCCTCAGCTGCCCATAGTAGAGCTGGGACCACAGGCACACCACACCCAGCTAATTTGTGTATATTTAGTAGAGGCATGGGTTCTCCATGTTGTCCAGGCTGCTCTGGAACTTCTGGGCTGAGGTGATCTGCCACCTCTGCCACCTAAAGTGCTAGGATTACAGCTGTGAGCCAGGGTGACTGGCTGATTTTGGGTTTATTCCATGAGCTCCAAATATGTGAGATAGGTCTCAGTCAATTTAGAAAATTTATTTTGCCAAAGTTAAGGACACACACACACGAGACAGAGTCTCAGGAGGTCCCCAAGATATGCAGGGCATTTCAATATATGTAAAATGTACATTGGTTCAGTTTGGAAGGGTGGGACAACCATTTTTTTTAAAAAGGCAATCAGATTCACATTTATCTCAATGAACAGAAGGTGACTTTGGGTTCTGTCTGCCCTTTGTCCACAAGGAAATTCCTTGTGAGGGAGGTATATAGCATTTTAATCTGTGTAGCTATCATCTTTAGGAATAAAAGGGGAGGCAGCTTTGCCCTAAGCAGTGTCCAGCTTGACTTTTCCCTTTGGCTTAGTGATTTGTGGGTTCCAAGATTTATTTTTCTTTCACATTTCTTACAGTCTTTTTGAAATTATGGTTATATCTTCCTATTCTACTTTTCAAGGACTATAAATTAGTATTCTCATCAATATTAGCATTTGCATTATTCACAGATTTATTTCACAAATACTGATGAGCACCAACTGTATACTAGGCTTTGCATTAAGCCTTTTACATACTGCACTGTATAAGAAATGCATGAGATTGCCTTCATGGACCTTATAGTCCATGGCAGAAATGGCTCATTTGTTGCCCATCCAAATGCCATTTTCCTCATATTTCTTGTGTATAGAATCTTTTTTTCAGATATTGGGCAGCTTTGTGTTGGACTCCTAAATCACCAGAAGAGAATGCTGAATAGTTATAGCTCACTATGATATTCCTTTAGCTGTTGACTGTTTAAAGAATGGGCATATCATCCAACTTTGATCATGAGACTTGAGGAGAAGTCTAGGAATAGACTTCATTTTTTAAAAAAGAGATCCATGAAAGTAAAGCAGGCTCTTTCTACTTCTGGACTGATGTCACCAGTGAGAGGTATTAGATTATGAATGAAGTACTGCAGGAGGAAAAATCAAAATAGCTGCTAGATGGGAATATTAAAATTAATCTAAATTGTCTTGAGTACTAATAACATTTTGTTACATGAGCTACTAAACTTATTGTTGTGTAGGTACTATTCAGATATGTCGTGCAGCCAAATACACTCTGCCATTAATTTTGCAGCATAAATAAAAGCATTCTTTGTTAGATACTATCTAGGAAAAGTGATGAGGTAAGGAAGGAAAGTAAATGAGCTGAAGAACAGTAGTAAAACAGTGGTGAAAAGTAAAGTCATAAAAATAAAAGTCAAACATATTTGATATATTGTAGGAAAGTGCAAGAAGCAAAATACTGAAGTGGCTTTATTGTCTGGGATGGTACTTGAGGTTCATTGTCTCACAGCCATCATGGAAAACTAGGATGTGAACACACCAAGAGTGAGGTTAAGAGTGGAAGTTTAAGAGAATAGCTCTCTCTGCTGCAGAGAGAGGGGTTCCAAACGGGTTTTGTGCTTCCATGGTGAAACGAAGGGGGTTTTATAGGTGAACTTGAGGAGGTGGTGTCTGATGTACATAGAATGTAAAAGATTGGTTGGACCAGTTGTGTTATTTGCATAAGGTGCAAAAAACTGTTTACGGCTAGGTGTGCCATTTGCATAGGGTACAAAATCTGGCCACCCTCACCCTAATCTTTTATTACACTGATGGGTTCTCTGCCTGGCCTGCACCATATTGCTTGTTTCTTTACTGTGCATGTGGTGACAAAGAAAAGGGAAGATGGAGCCTCCATGTTGAACATTCATGGTCCCCAGGTAGCCTTTTTCTATTGGCATGGCTGCTGACATTCACCTGTGCAATCTTCCAGCTTGCTTATCTATGTTTGCAGCTCAATATTTTAGGCTGCTCTTTGTTAGAAAAAAAGTAATTTCTTGGGCTGCATTTTGTTTGAAAGGAAGCTTTGCTGAGGACTTTTTTAACCTCCTAAATATATTTTTATGTCTCCTGTATCAATATGAGAAAATGGTGAAACTTGTTCTAAAAGCAAGGTATAAGTACATATCATTTATGACAGTTTATATAGCTCACCTGCTGGTCATCTTATCTCAAAGTGGAAATTACACACAGGGATTACTGTCACACATGCAGCCTCAATTTGAATATTAATTCTAGTATTAACCTGGACATATACAATTTAGATTAAAGTTTATATAACTTCAAAAGCTAATTTAAATAATAAATTTGTGCTATTATCCTCAGCTGTGGTAAGTCATAACATAAGGGCAGATTTGTTAATTCAAAATTAACATTTGGAAAATCTGTTATAGACCTGCAAGACAAAGTGAAGTGTTGGGAATGGCCACATACCAAAAGTAAATAAACATCAAAAGGGGAAAAGAAAACATACGGAAGAAGAAATAGAATAGCAAAACAAGAGAATGCAAATCTAACATGTCATTTTTTTTCAATGTTATTATTATATATTCATTCTTTAGATGTAAAATAGCCCAGATTGAGACCCTTCTAATGGGAAGTGACTATTTTTTTTTATAATACATATTATTCAAGTTCAAGTTTAAGGCTCCTATTTGAACAAGAAAGCTTTTTCATTTGTAAAACAGCTTATCACTTTTAGGAAGCCTACAAAAGTCATATGATGATCTTTTCTTAGTGTAAAATCAGTGGTAGAATAAAAAATGTTAAAGAAAATTTATTATTTAGTTTCACTCTCCAGAAATTTCCATCTTGATTATGTTAAATATAAATATATTTTTAGATTTTAAGGTAAATATTTTTAATCTTCATCAATTTCTGAATGGCTTTTAATAAACATCAAGCTAATAGCAGTGGATCACAGTGTATGATTGCTTATAAGAACAAATTCGCTATCTGAATTTATGGAACCATATAGAAAGAAGTGAGCAATTCAGAAGGTGATATATCTAAAAATCACAAAATTTAGTAGGAAAAAACAGAAATTTTGAAATACTCTATTTTAAATAGGAAAAGGATATGCTTACATTCAGTCTGTCTTCTTTTAAAATGATTTTATAGTTCTCATTCTCATTTCAAAACTTTATTGATATTAGAAGTCCTTATTGAAATTTGAAAGACAAATGCAGAAGCATTCTAGAGTATCTCCTACTTAAACAAGACCTAAACTAATTACCATTCTGCCTTGCAGCTGACCCCCAACTTCTTGACTACTCAAGTCAACACTGACAGAATTCAGAAAGGAGAGGGTGAGGTAGAAGTAATGATCTTGTCTAGTTCTTTCTCAGGGACAAGATAAATGATATTTTGTATGTTATTTACTTCTTATGTATTTTCAATTATCATAGAAAAATCACTCAAATTTTATAAGCACATTTTTAATGTAGAACTATTTGTATTAAATAAATTGAGTTACTGAAAATTACACAAGAAACTATAAAAATTTTTGTAAAAAGACTATTCCATGTAGAGAAAAGTTCCTCTTAGATATCCTAATTAAATATTTTTGACTAACTCTGAAACAGCATCTAAGCTGAATGCAGTCAAATTGATTTGGTCAATTCTCTCATGTGTAGGAAGTCATACTTCCAATATCTCAAAAAGGGATTGACTGATATATTTAATTTAAGTGAAAGGTGGAAATGAGTCTGGAATTAATGGGTACCTAGAGACTGGGAAGTTGATTAAGTCAATAAGCACTTTGATTACCATTGCAGTTTGATTGACAAGTGAAATAATAAGTTATTTTGGTCAAACTTTGCACTGATTACATTACTTTCTGTTTCATTTTGTATCTATGTGAATTAATACTAAATAATTAATTTTCAGTGGAAATACATTAGCAGCACTTAGAGAAATATCCTTCAGTTTACATAGGGAATACCTCAATCTTCCTGATCAAAAAAAAAATTAGAATTTAAATGAAGAATAACAAATATATAATCATGTGTATTTATAAATGGAAAGGAGTCCTGACCAGAAATTCTACTTTTGTAGAAAATTTAAAACTTGAGACAAAACATAACTGCTATAAAATGTCTATCTGGTTTGAAAGATTTAACAACTGTTAAAGTAACCAGTATTTCAGAGGATATGGGGGAAAGTAAACCAGGTTCTTCATTGTGCTGCTTCAGGAGGGCTAATAAAATAGAAACAACAATAGCACTTTTAGAATATGATTCCAATGCAGTGGTAGTATATGACTCGTTTTATTGAACAATTTAAGTGTGATAGCCAGAAGGCAGAATGAACATTTCTGTTTAAATGGTCAGTCCTAAAGGTTAGCATAAAAGGAAAACAGGAAAGAAAACTCAGAGATAGGTCAGAGGATAGATATTTAGGACTTTATTCTTTTATCTGCCAATCCTGTACACATAGTAATTTTATTTAATTGTTCTTCAATGTTTACTAGAATCTTAGTCAGAACACATCAACAGTAAAGACAATGAAAAAGATTATTTGTCTGCAGATACATGGAACACACATACACACACACTTGTAAGTAAACTGGTAATTGTTATAAATTGAATGTTTCCATCTTTCCCAAATTCATATATTGAAGCTGTAATTCCAGGTGGAATCATACTTGGAGATGAGACCTTTGGGAGGTAATTATGTTACGTGAGGTCAAGAGAGTGGAGCCCCTGTAAAAGGACTAGTGCCCTATGACAAGAGACCATCAAGGAAGACAATTGTCTAGAAGCCAGGAGGAGGGGATTCACTAAGAAACAAATATGGTCTTGAACTTTTCAGCCTCCAGAACTGTAAGAATAAATGTCTGATATTTGAGCTTCTCAGTTTATTGCATTTTGTTACAGCAAGCCACACTAAGTCAGAAATACTTGCAAAACTTGAGTTTCTTCTCCACATAATTTGTTTGTGTGGAGTGAAAGAAATTTTTAGAGGGGAAACACACAACAGAACTAAAATGCTTTAGACCTGAGTTCTAGGACTAGTATTGATCTGTCCATATAATTTAACATTATTTATTTTTAATTTATATGTAAAAACATTTTGTACTTAGATAAATTTTAAAGTATCATCTTGCTTTTTAAAGGTGGTTGATATTATGGGAACCATTGATAGAAAAATAAATTAGTTTTTTTTTTTAATTTCTAGATGCAAAAGAATATGCTGGCTTGAGTTTGAACAAACAAGTTTCACAAATTTTGAACACATTTTTTCACCAAAAATCATTGTTAGTTATAATTTGCTTCATGGTTTTCCTTTTATTCTGCTTTGTACATAAAACTATATTTGGCAAAGATTAAGGTATTAAGGGGGAGTTAATAAATAACAGATCTATGTTTACTTTTCAAGTTTGGAACTATTGAACTTTATCAATGATAAAGCTGCTTAAGGCAAAAGGCTTTGATCTGTGGCCAAACTAGCTTTCTGTTATAACCTGCCCATACCAACATACGGACCCCTTACCCTTCTTACATTATTTAGTTGCATAATACACCTGAGGTAAAAAAATGTGTTTGTAGATCAGACACATGTTACCTCACAGAGTCTATGGAAATGAGGGCAGGAAACAAAGTAGTCAGTACATATCTTCTGCAGACTTTTACTAGATTACCTCTAGTAAGAAATGTGTTTCATTCAGTGTCACCAATAAGCAAACTCTTTTAATAAGGGAGTGAGTCAAGTAGCTAGTAGTGTTCCTGTAGTAGATATCACTTGGCATGATAACATGAGGAGTGGATAAGTATTTCATATCTTCTGCAAAGCAATAGGGATTCCTGCTTTGGGATCCATTTTCAATATGTTCATGAACATGCTGTGAGTGTATATGAGCATGAGTGCATGCATTTTTCTGGGAGTGGGTGCCAGAGCCTTTGTTACAGTCTCAGTGGAGTCTGAGGTCTGAAAATATACAATCCACAGATACAGACAATTGAATTGGGCTGTTTATCTTGTCATCCAGTAAAATAAATGGTGGGAATGAATTGTTTTCCTCACTAAATCCAAATGAATAGGTCTTACTTTTCAGTTATTTTGACATAAACTAGCAAGAGATTCAGTAGACATTAAAGTATTTGTCTTTAAATTTCTTTAGTTGATTTCAGGGACATGTACATCTCATGTCATATGTTAACCCTTGCCATAAATTGATAAATGTACTCTACATCTCACACACATAGAATGGAGCATCATTATTATGGTAGAAGTCATTCAGTTGTTTGGTGGATCTACCCATAAACATGAACATGAACTCATTTTTACAGTAAGTTTAGGCCAATGATCCTTGTTAATTCTTTAAGTGAATAATAAATAGCCTGTATAAGACGTGGCATAGAAGGGATTTGGAAAGAATAATAGAAGTTGAAATCATGCCATTGATTACCATGTTGAAATAGTGGCTTGCTGTTGCTGTTCTCTCTCTTCCCATATTGCTTTCTCCTTTAGGTATTGTTCCTCCATTTGCCTCCTTCAATATGTCAGCATAAAAACATATTACAGAAAAGACATATTGAAGACTTTTTTGGTCATATGAAAAAATGTACTTTCATATTTCATATTCAGGTAATACATTGTTTACATGATTGCAAATGTCATAAGTCAGGATATTTTGCCCATTAATTTATTAAATGAACATTTATTAAGCACCTTCTAATTCACAGGTGCTGAACTATGCTCAGGGAATACAGAGGTGAATGAAAGGTCATACCTTTGGATAAATTTATAGTTTTGTCATCTCTTCTATCTGTGTACATATATAAACAGTTATTTTACAATTGTATATAAAATATAGAAAAATAAGCTAAATTAATAATTAAATACCTATAACAAAATGAATATAAGTATAGTATATGTAAAATATTATCTGAATACACCCATGTTTATGTTAAATATTCAAGTTAATGTAGTCAACATGATTTAAATTTAAGTTTAAATACAGCACTCAGCTTTTTAAAACAAATTAGGTATGAGAAAATGCCTTACTGAAGATAAGACAATGGATATTTGGTGAAGCAGAAATGTTGCTCCATCATTGTCAAATCTTTGCATAGCAAAAGTAAACTATATATAATTTATTTGTGATATATTCAGCTGCAATACAACATTGAGCTATGAGCAAAATCCTCTTTTTGCCCAATTCTCCAGCTGGTCTGAGACACAGAGAAGGACAGCTTACTTTCCAAGGTCAAATTATGAGTCAGAAGCTGGTTAGTAAATAGAAAAGAAGACACTTTTGATTTGTAGATCCTTTACTGTAACTACTTGATAATCCACCTATACTTGACAAGCATTCAGTATCACAGTTACTAGTTTTTTACATTTATTTTAGCCAAAAATATAGTAAATAGCAGTTACTATATTTCTGTGAAATCCTGCAAGCAGGATTTTCCTCAAGTGCTATTTCTCCAAATCTCAACCCATGTAAATTTTCCAAAAGGAACAATTTAAATTTGGTGAAATATATGGTTTTTAGTGAAAAAAAAAAAGAGTAACAATGGCTCCCATAAATCACAAGTTAAGTCAATTTATGAAGAATACTGTGACCATATAGAGCCTTATTGTATTATGTAGATGGAATAAAAATATCAAGAACAAAATTTGATACCATAAATAGGATATAAAATTAATTATTTGCTAATTGAAAGAATCTGGGAAATGTAGTGGGCTAGGTTGTAAATATTATATTTTATCTTCTTTACTAAAGCCCAATAACAGGTATCTGTAATGATGCTTTATTCCATGCAATATTAAGTAGAGTCCAATAGACCTAATGTTTTTAATGAGAGAAAAGAGATGTCAAACTTGGAACTAGAAATAATAGTGTACACTAGTTCCTTCAACATATGTATAAAAGATCATTAAATTTTCTAGTTTCTATGAACTATTTAATAGTTCAAATTATTAAAATATTCAGAACACTACCAAAAACAAAAAGAACTTATTAACCTAGACCCAGAGAATTGTTCTGGAGAAACTCTAAATATTTTCTTGATGAGGTGATGATTGCCCGGCATTATATTTCCTTTCTTCTTTCCTTTTTTTTTTTTTACATGTATAAAGTAGCATCCTACAGTCCAATAATCCTCATACTCATTTATTTCTTCTCCCTCCCTTCATTCTTTCCTACTTTTTCTTCCTTTCTGGCTGGTCTGTTTTTCTTGCTTTTCATTCCTGACCTCCATCTACCAAAGGTGCGAGAGAGTTTAGGTTAAGAATACATGAAACTAAAATACCTAGGTCCTAGTCTTTAATGTAGCATCTAACAATCAGGTTAGGTAATAACTTCACAATGCTCTTGCATGTGAGTGTACCATCAAGAATCGTCATACATAAATGCACACCGACATACATGCAGGTATACACACACAGACACACATGAAAGGAGTGCACTTAAGGAAGCAACATTCAAACTGTGCTTTAAGTAGGTCTGGGAGAACTCTTATCAGGGACTCATGTGCTGGGAGAGGGGATATGGAAGCCATAGACACATATTAGGACTATGTGGACCCTACTTGATTTGAGTTAGAACATCTTTGAAGCCCAGTAGTCATCTAGATAAATTTTTGGTTTCAGTTAAAGGTCCTGAACCTTAGAGAAATTGTGAAAATTAATTTCCTAGGAGTTGAATTTCTTTATTCATAGTAAAGTTCACATTCCATAGAGTACATGTGGATGAAACTAATGGTATAAAATTGTCAAATTACCTCCATTTTATTTTTTCAGATTTTTACTACATTCTTCTGTTCATGACACTGTGTAAAAATTGTAGCAAGGGAGTCTAAGAGTATCAGAAAGAGACTTTGATTTCAAAGGTCAATAATCTAGGGGCGATAAGACTTTAACATTGCAATGAGGAGGAGACTTTTACCATAAGAAAGGGTAGGATTTGAACAGATGAAAGGGGAAAATGGCAATCAAGAACACAAAATTAGAATATTTTGCAGCATATTCGGAAAACCTTGTAAAGGAATTCTGTTTGACGTGTTAGTCATGTAAAGGATACTCTGGACAGGAGATTAAAGTAGGAAAAGGTTGGTTGAGGCAAGACTGCAAAAGGCCTTGAAGATCAGACTTGGAGAAGTTTGAATTAAGTCGTATAAGAGAGTACTGGCTCTCAGTGTCTTCAATAGCTTCTTTTTACTCTGCCTTCCTGGGCTACAGAGGTTTCAAAGTTAGATACCATGTTTCCTATACTGTTATGTAGCTAGGATGCTCATTGAAAATTAAGTTCTACCAATTTGATAGATTTGAGTGAAATTTGAAATTTGATTTTTTTTTTTTTGGGAATCCTGTTCATCTTTCTAGGTTCTTGCTTTATGGATGCCAGGCAGCCAACAGTATGCCAAGAAGAGGTTAGTAATGGTTTCATTGCTAGGTGGTGTGTTCCATGGACATATCTCAATTCCCCGTTATCTTGAGTGGGCAGACTCCCCTGGTTAGCCAGTTTGCTAATGTTACGGAGATTCTTTCTCAAGGCCCTGGCTGTAACCTGTTCAACCATTTTGTAAGCTCCTAATTTATTATCTTTAGTGAATTTTAGATAAATAGAGATGTTTATGTGTCAGGCAACTGAATCTTGACAGAAACATTGGATTTGCTAAATAGTGAGGAGACCCTGAATATTTGAAAAATTTTGAACGAATTATATACTATCTTACACCTGATTGACCTCAGTTATGTTTCATTTAAGCTAGGTAAGACTAAATTACATTTCATGCTGGATTTGTAAGATGAAGAAATACCGCTATGGGAGTTAAAAACAGATGAAGCTTCAAATGCAATGTGCATCCTAGTAGCAGAGAACTGATTTCAACTTTGACACTTCAAGAGCATTGTCTTCCTAATACAGCAGCCCATAAATGCAAGGAGGACAATGTACCAGTCCTCCTGGCATAGGAATAAAGTAGTTGAAAAAACAGTTTTATAGCTCCAATTTTACCTAGAAAATTAGAAGCCTTTTTTTTTTTTTTTTTTTTTTTGCATGGGGAAGAAGAAATAAAATATAGTGCAAATCTGTGTATGTGAATCTTTCTGGTTTTTAGTTGTCTTCTTTAGCTGAGAAATAATAAACAACAATGGAAAGAAAAATGATGATGGGTTGGCAAGTTACTTTTTAACTATTTTGAACCACTGAGAACAACACTGTCTGAAAGAAACAATCAATTGTAGATTATCAATTTTAACTCTTGTTATCCATTAGAGAGAGAACGGTAAAAAGGAAATACATTAGTGAGGTTTTCAGTCCATCACTTTTTAAGTTATAGCCTCTAGGTTGGTTAAAACAAAGTTGAATTTAGTCTGTGGCCATCATATCAAAACAACATCAGATTGCTGGTGCCAAAGAAACTATGAACAGAATAATGAAGAAAGCCAACATTCATCTTAAAGAGTCTTATTTTGATCCATCCCAGCCTGTTTTAGGTCAGCAAAATGGAACTGCTAGGAGACAGCCTCTACCTCCAGCTGCCTGGACACTGTGATTAAAGTTGGCTATATAGTTGCTCTCCTGGTGGGAGCTAGATCAGGGGCCATTCTTCACCAGAAGACTGAACTCCTTCTGTGTTAGACTTTCAGTCTCCCATCACTCTCCTTCCCTGTAGGGTTCATAACACCTAGAACACTTCCTTAGTTTCTTAGTTCACACATATGGAAAGGAGAGAAGTCCTCATTTATGTAATGACAGGTTTGCAGGGACACTAAATTATAACATTGTGTTTTCGGAGTGGGTGAGGAGCCCAGCTAGAATTCATTATGTCTCTATGTTCCTATTATAAAGTTATATTCTCTAAAGCAGAAAATGGAAACCTTCACATTTCAGAATAAATATAAGAACCAAAATTACTTCAGACTGAGAAGAAGGAAATTATACATTAGTTATGATGGTTTTCACTATTAAAAACAACCAGCCAAGCTAAAACAAGTTAGATGAGGAAAAAAGTAACATACACTTCACAAACGTATATCGATAGTCATTATTTGGTTTAAGAACATTCTTAGTAAAAAAATTATATACCAAGGATTTAGATATAAATAAAAGTATTATTGTCTTTACATTAAGAAAATATAAGGAACATCTACATTAATCTATTAACACACAGTCTTTTGGAAAAAGAAACATAATTATTTTAAGGGCTTTTATTTACTGTGTATGTGAGTGTGTGTGTATGTGAGTGTGTATATATGTGTCTCCATTTTGGTTAGGAAAACATCTATGTATTCCTTTGTGTTCGAAACAAAACTATTAGTGTCTTTTCTTGTGAAATTAACTTTTCTTTTGTTAGGTAAGTACCTGAAGAATTAGCAACACAAATCCAAACTTTTTTCACATTATGATATACAAGAAATTTAGCACCAAGTGGTTAAATTACTTTTCTAACAACGTAAAGAGTTGGTAACAAGCACAAGTCTTAACTTCGTGAATGAATGATCTTTGAGGCCAACACTAGCTTTGGCATTTGTTAGCTGTATGTCTTCATGCATGTTGTTTAATCTCTCTGTGCCTGAATTTTTTAATCTACTTTATATCCCCCATTTTCTTCTTTCCTCCAGGGATTAGCACTACGGGTACAGAAAATATCTATTATTATTAATGGGTAAACTTAGACGTATTTATTTCCAATTTTTTTATTTTCTCAAACATAAAAATGTAATATGGCTATTTTTAAATTACATTACTTAATGTTCCTTGTTTTAAATAATGGAAAAGTATTTACTTACAGTTATTTGACCCTTTTCTTCTTAATAATCAAGGAAATAATTACCCTACTCTAACCATGCTAACAGGAAAAAAAAAAAACAACCAGTGTTAATATCGGTGCCTTTTTATTTTTTCTACTGTACAGTAATTTTATAAATCAGGTTTTTAATATTTATTTTAATTATACAATGAATATGCTTTCATCACAAAAATTCAAACAATAAGTGTCTATTCTGCATATAATGGTAATGATTCTATAATTTTAACATTAATTTATATGTGTTCTAAGGCTTTTGTTATGTACTGTTTATCAAGCTAAATAATTTTCTTTAGCCAGGCCATAGTGAATAGTTTTATTTTTTGAAATGTATTTTAAACTACATTACTCTTTTTGATATTACTTTTCTCTTTTATTTGTAAGTCTTATTAATTAAATTAACAACTTTTTTTGATGTTCAACAATTGTTACATTTCTAGTATAAAACCCACAGTTCATACTGTATTGTTCCTTTTTTATTCATAGTATAGCTAGATCGAATCTGTTCGTATTTTTTCATAGTTCAGTTAGAATATTCTGTCTTTTCAAATGAGATTAGCATCTAACTTTTTCTTTTGTTTCATTCTTGGAACCATAGTCATGCTGGTCTTAATGAACTAAGGACATTTTCTCCTTTTTCCTGCTCTAATGCAGTTTATCAGAATGCAAAGGATTGATTGATAGTCATCACTGTTGAACATCCTGGGCAGATGCTTCTATTTTAGGTGAATGCAGCAATGTTTTTACTTTCTTCTATGTTACTGCTCAGAGTTTCCAATTTTTCTTAAGCTGATTTTTATAAATATTTTTAAAAATCATATTTCTTGTTTAGACTTTCAAATTTATTGGTATAAAATTCCATATCATATATGTTACAATTACAAATAAATGAAAACAAAACAAAATTCTGTTCTATAAGCATTTGTGCTCTTCTCATTCTTAATAATATATGTTTATGGTCTCTTTTGTTTCTTGATAAGCTTTGCCAAACCATTTATTTATTTGTATTATTTAAGATCAGCTTTTGATTTTTAAATCAACTCTAATAAGTTATTCTTTCTTATTTATTAATTTTGCCTCCATTTTTCTTTACTACTTGTATTATACCATCTTTGTGTTTCTTTCTTTGGTATTTTCCTACTTGATTAAGTGAGATATTTTTGTTCAATTATTTTAAAACTGTCTTGCATTTTCACAAATGTATTGATGTGCTAGCTTTACCTTTTTTTTTCCCCCTGTGTTTATTGGATTCAATAGGTAGGGTAGTTATAGAAATTTATTTTCATTTTAACTTCTACTTTGGCTCTTGAATACAAGAGCTATTTAAAGGAGAACAAAGCAAGAGGTGAAATTTATAATTCAAATAAGATTTTAAAATATTCTTTCAAGAAATCATAATGAGACAAAATTTAAGTTACAATACATAGATATAGAAGTAAAAATGGAGATAGAGACACATATTTCCTTATATCTTATACTCCGTAAATATAAAATACACATTGTTTTAAAATTCACTTGAACTATTCACTTGTATTATTATTTGATTCATACATTTCATCTCTTGCTTTGTTCAGTTTTGCTTTAAATATTTAACCTGTGTTTTTAGGTGATGCTTTGTTAGGTTATATAAAGATTTGTTTTACCAGATGTTTGTGAATCAATGTGAAATATTCCACTACATGTAAATAAGCATAAGTTAACATTAGATGACCATCACTCCAGTCACTCTCTATGAATAACTAGAAAAGTAAAATGTATATTGGTGGTAAATATATAAATATAGAAAGAAACAGATAATTAACTTTTATCTGAATGTTATTATTTATTTACTTTAACACATTTGGCCTTGAAGTTTATTTTTCTATTTTTTAGTATTCTAAAATCCGAATAACTTCTCATTACCTTTTTCCTGGTATATCTTTTTTGAAAATCCTAGATGATTAGTCTCACTCCGTTGATGTATTTTATGTATGTAGTTATGTACTCGATGCATAGTTACGCTTGCAGATTGTGTTTTTGTCTTGTTAGATGTTTTGTCTTGCTAGTAACACATAGCTGGGTATTTTTCAAAACCAATGTGAAGATGTTTCTTTTTTAATAGTAAAACTTAATATATTTACATGAGCATATTTACATTATTTTGATTGCTAATGTGTTTTTACTATTCCTACAATTTTATTTTATTTTACTTTATAATGGTAAGTTTGAGTTCCTTTATTTTCTTTCCTTCCTTTTATTTTTCCTTCTTTTCTTTTCTCCCAGAGTTTTACCTGTCTCATAATTATATAGTTAGGTAATTCTAATTTTTATATTATTGAGGCTTTAAAATTTACCATCTTTCTTACGCTACAGTTCACATTTCTATAATTCTATTTTTATATTCTAATGTATTTTATGTTTTCCTCTAATCCTTTTACCATAGTTGCTTTGTTCTTTCATGAGTTCTTTAATTCATTTTTTTATTAGTTGTATTTTGCCATCTATAATTTTTTAAACACAGTTTACAGGGCCCTTAATTATTATGTTGAGATATATGTATCTGTTGTCCTTATTAATAATACTGAAACTCAAAAAGTTAGAAAATTAAAAGGTGTGTTTGTGTTTCTGTAATTTTTAAACCAGTATTATTTGGCAGCAAATTCTGACATAAACTGATGAAAATCTATTTATAGTCTATATTTACTCTCTGAACATCAATATTAATAAATTTTTCTGAAGAAATATTAATGCATGTAAGTCATTATGTGATCTTAGCCTGCTGCAAAGCTTATGTAATAACAATAGAGGCATCATATAATTGTATGTCAAAAGATGATATTATATAATCTTTTTAAAATCTATCAGATTTTGAATTACAAAACATTTATTTTAGAAAGTGATTTATGGACCTATACACAAAGCAAGACCTAGAGACATTTAGGGATTAAAAAAGAGAAGTTGAAGTATAGTTGTTTTTTCTCAGAATTTTGTAGATACTGTTTTAATGTCTTCCGTTGCTAAATTTTGGTATATCAAAGAATTAAGCAAGGTATTGTGATTTATTTTTATCTTCTTTGTGACTTACATTTTTCTGCCTGAATTTATGAAGAATTTTTTAAAACACTGGAATCCAATAACTTAAAGGAAGCATGTCTTAATGTCTGTCTTTCTATATTAGCATTATAGCATTTAGTATTAGCTATATTAGAGTTAGCTATTAGCAGTGGCCCTATTTGATTCATACCTTCAGGATTTCTTCCCCTTAATTTAGAGAAATTTTTATTTTCCAAATATAATTCAGTGATTCTGGAATTTTTATGATCTATTTTTGGTTTCTCAAATTTAGGAACAATAATCTTTATATTGGATTATTTATGCCTTTTTTATCTTATTTATTATAATTATTTCACATTTCTTTTATTCCAGAAATTCTTTATTTAGTTTTGTCTATCGTCAGTATGTGTTGTCAATTTACATTACTTATTTTTGTAAGGGTGCACTGATTAACACAATGGTTTGTATTTTCACTGCTTTCTGTTACTTTATTAACTCACCTATGAGGTCTTCATAAAATTCATTGATGTTATTTTAAGTTCTTATCTAGAATAAATATCTACACAGGATTCCACTTTACCATTTTTGTGACTATTTTCTTTTAGACTGGCTTCTTGACAGGTCTTTTGCATGTTATATATTCTTTTCTCAAATTGTTTTGGTATGTGTGGTTTATACGTCTTTTTTTTCATTTTGCTCATAATTCATGTAAAAGATTCATCCATCCATTTTATCTGATTTAATGATAATAAAGTCTCAGTGATACTTTCTCTACCTTTTGTAGCCTTGTTTTCCTAACTAAGCTAGGGATTGAGGATTGTGTCGCATCTATTTTTGGGGATCCTGAGGGTAAAAAAGATAATGAGTAGAAAGATCTCAGCAGTCTTTTGGCATTCTTACTTGAAGAATCTACTCTCTGTTTTAGGTTTTTCTTTTTCAGGTCCACTTTCTTCTCTAGGTAATCTACTTCTGGAGGACTCTCCTCGCATGTCACATTGCCTTCCTTGTTAAGGTGGAGCTCTGAACTATGGTCAGATCTCCTCTTGTGTTTGTTGTTATCTGAGATGCTGTGGTGACAGTGATCAGAATATTTATTTTTAATCCCTAGTCTTACCTTCATTCCTTAGCTGCATGATTTGGGGGCAACTGTTTTTGCCTTCCTTTGATTATTTCTTCATCTGTAAAATTAGAATAATAATAGCATTTAATCATTTTTCATAAGAAAGTTGAATGTGTCTATATAGGAAATACGAAATATTTTGCCAGTTGAGGAAATAAAAGTCCTGCCAACAAAGACAGATATTTTTGTAGTCAATATGTGATGAAAGAAAATGATTTAGTATGGTGTAAACTCATCAATGTATATGTATGTAGCCTACAGGAGGCTAAAATATCAGGATGAAATTTCACATTTCATTTATTCAATGTATGGTTTAGGTTTGTATCCCCACCCAAATCTCATCTTGAATTGTAATCCCCATAATCCCCATGTATTGAGGGAGAGACCTGGTTGGAGGTGAATGTATCATGGGTATGGTTTCCCCCATGCTGTTCTTGTGATAGTGAGTGAGTTCTCATGAGATCTGATGGTTGTATAAGTGTTTTACAATTCCTCCTGCACACACAATGTCTCTCACATACTGCCATGTAAGATGTGCCTGCTTCCCCTTCTGACATGATTGCAAGTTTTCTGAGGCATCCTAGCCATATGGAACTGTGAATTAATTAAACCTCTTTCCTTTATAAATAACCCAGTCTCAGAGAAGTTCTTTATAGAAGTGTGAGAACAAACTAATACGTACAGCAAGCCAAACAAAAAAGGCATAAAACTCATCTCTGTAGGGAATACATGGTTATTTCAGGAGACAGACTTCTAGGTTAACTGAGGAGGTATGTGATTACATTTGCAGGGTTGATGAGGTCCATGATTTTGGAGATACCTTTGCTGTGTAAAATTGGAGACTGGGCTTATCGAGGTCCTGAAGAGATTGATTTACATTCTATAATGTAAATTAGGACTTAGAACCATTATGTTTTCAAGGAAACCCTTGTAGTCACCAATATTATAGTTATTTAACCCTGAATCTGTTTCTATTAAAATAGTGATAGAGTGATAAAGTGGGAATATTTTCTACTTCTGCACTGCTTCTGGGAATTGGGAGTAGGAATAGAAGTCAGACTAACCCACATCACAGATTATGTATAAGATTTTTCATCATTCCTAGTTTGTTGTTGATGAATTGTTTTATTTATTATACTTTATGTTCTGGGATTCATGTGCAGGTCATGCATGATTGTTACATAGTTATACACATGCCATGGTGATTTGCTGCATCCATCCCCCGTCACCTATTTTTTTTTTGGAGATGGAGTCTTGCTCTGTTGCCCAGGCTGGAGCACAGTGGTGTGATCTCAGCTCACTGCAACCTCTGCCTCCTGGGTTCAAGCGATTTTCCTGCCTCAGCTTCCCTAGTAGCTGGGATTACAGGCAGCTGCCTGGCTGAGTTTTTGTGTTTTTAGTAGAGATGAGATTTTGCCATGTTGACCAGGCTGGTCTCAAACTCTCGACCTCAGGTGATCCACTCGCCTCGACTTCCCAAAGTGCTGGGATTGTAAGAGTGAGCCACTGTGCCGGCCAATGAATTGTTCATGATTAAAATTCTTTCTTCTTTATTACTTTTTGCTTTTGGCATTAAGAAAGAGTTTTGTGATCCATCTTCACTCTGCCAGTTTACCTAGAAATGAAACCTTCAATTTTTTTCTACTCTTAAATATTATATGCATATTCAATATTTTTAATTATCTTTCATATTCAGACTTAGTATTTATAACCTCTTCTAAAATAAGAAAATATGTAACCCTTAGATTGATATTTAAAAGAGTTTTCAATGGCCTGAAAAGTAAGTTCAAGAGAAATAAAATTAAAGAGATCTTAGTAAGCATATGCACTGACATTTATATGTAAACAATTGTTTTAAAGGAAACTGCAACTGAAAATTGTTGCTCTTGGCAGCATGTGGCCCTTCACTGCTTTCATGACTGCGTGTTGACAGCTAAGTGTTATTTAAAATGACCAGAGCTGGTGCCTTTCTGTTGAAGGCCACGAGCTGATCAGCTCATATTAACACAGAGGGCAATTGAGCGTCTAGTGTTCTGTATTCAGAACACTTCTTATGCCAACATATTTCTCACAGTGGTGCCATCTCTAATGAAATTTAGAAGGGATGAAAATCTCCAAATTAGCAATGCATCACTTAAAACTTCCTGCCTACTCTTTTTATAGCTTCCCTCTAGAAGCTCATCTTAACTTTCTGTAATCATCAACAGAACGAATCACTTGCTCCTTGTTAAGCTTTTATCTCCATGAAGTGAAGGTGACAATGAAACACTTTTCTGTCAGACTTCCTTGGCAGCTGTCCCACAATGCCTGCTGGCCTGTTTTGATCCCATTCCATATGTCCACAATTTAAGTGGCAATACAACTCTCTGAATTGTATCATAAAGCACTGCAGGGCACAATCCTGTGTTTCCTGCTTTTGGAAATAATCTTTTCAGCCCGTTTCAATTTTCACATTAAAGAACTGGCTCCCTGAAACTTGATGATTACAGACTTGTAAGGACAGGATCAAACAGAAGAAGATACTAGCAGGAAGTCAAATGTGACAGTATTATTTTGCATGCATAATAGAATCTTTGTTCTCTTTTAATATATTTGAAACCATTCGTAGTATTATTGACTTAGCCATAGCATTGTAGTTGCTATTCTTACAAACTAATTCTAATGAAATGCTTAAATGTAATACCTTGCAGAGAGGTAATTTCAAAGGAGTATTAACAAATATTTATTAATTGCTGAAGAGTTTAAAGATTAATATATAAATGGATTCCTATCTAGAAAATTTCCTATTGAATGAATCAAAGGGAAAAAAAATAAAGTAGTCAATTATTTGTCTCTTGATTAAAGACTCTGAGTAATGGTTTTCTTTGAGGAAGAATTTCATTTTCTTTAAATGAAACTAATGTTAGTGAACAGACATTGTTTTCTTTTTGCTTAATCTGTTGTGTGTTTATTTTGTGTTTACCTGAAATTTTCCAGAATTACTGTTTGTTAATTTAGTTATTAATCAGTGATGAAACAACTTTTCCTGTCAGTATATTTATAAAGAAGATTCGTTATTATTGTTAAGGATTATTTTTCTGTTCAGTGAAAAACAATTTACTTGAAAGCAAGTTTATTCTTAGTCACCACAAGGTTAATAAACATACATTTTGACACTCAAAGCTGGTAAATTAAAAGATTTGTTAGTATAATATTTAAGCCAACCATTTCACAGTATTTTTCCCTGTAAATATTTTGAATATATTTTAGCGTGCTGGTGATTGAAGAAGAAAATTAATCATTTAATGATCATACAGGTTTTCATGACCACAGCAGCAATTCATTTTAAATTTTGTCATTACAATATTTTAGTTCTTTTTTATTGTTAATTCTTTTTCCTGGTTGCTATCAAACTCCTTTTGAAAAATTACCTTAACTTCAGAGTTAATCAAAATCATATTAGCATACAGCTGAATACCTCTTTACAAACAATATTAATACCTTCTTTGGGGCCATGCGCATATACACGTATGCTAAAACTGCGCATCCATAGATATTAATTTAAACATAGGATGCCCATCTTCTTTATCGTCACAACTTGTGTCAAGTTGAATTTCCTTAGTAGAGACCTGTCTTAGTCTGTTTATGCTGTTATAACAAATTGCCACAGACTGAGTAATTTATAAGTAACAGAAATTTATTTCTCACAGTTCTGGAGCATAGGAAGTACAAGACTTACCATGTTTGCTCTGTCCTTACATGGTAGAAGAGCAGAAGAGAGCAAACCCATTCCTGCAAGCCCTTTTTATAATGGCATTACTCCGTTTTTGAGGATAGAACCTTCATCACCAAAGCACTTCCTAAAGGCCCCACCTCCCAACGCTATGGAGTTGGAGATACATTTTCTAATACATGAATTTTGGGTGACACTTTCAGTCCACAGCAAAACCATTTAATTCAGGTTTTTTTTTTTTTTTCTGGTAAACAAGTGATAGGCATTCAATAAATTCTGGTTAAGTTATTGACTTGAACATGTATGATAACATTGCCAAAGAGGCACTGAGCATCAATTCATTTAAAGGCTTTTCCAAAAATCATACCTAAGTCAGGTATGCTATTTTAATATAAACTCAGTGTTTGCCTGTCACTTTCTTACACTCAATTATTGTATCTCTAAGAATTTTTCATTGCATACTTATCATCATACCCAACAAATGGTAATTTAAAGGCCTTCCCTGAAAACATTTGCTTTGTCTGTTCTAAATTTCATCAGTATACCATCTTCTTTTATGGTATATTGGAGCATTCAGGTGAAAGACTTACATCTTAATTTTACTTGCATATTTTCACAGAGCTTTTCATTACTTTTTAAATAATTTACCTGAAATCTATTTTTTCTCTGCTATACAGTGGGTCGTGAAGAAAGCAACCTCCCTGAGCTCATAAAACTTTTTATCCCTATGTTTAAACACAAAAAAAATAGTAAGTCGTCAAATATAAAACATATGAATGAAATAAAGAATGGAAGACAACTAAAACTTACCCTTTTATTAAACATTAAACATTAACATGTAACATTAAAATATTATGGAAACCATAAAATAGTAACAATAATTATAATGACTGACATTTATTAGAAACTTATATGCAGATTTACTATATACACAATAAACTGTACCTGGATATTGCTATTGTCACTTAAGAGATACAAAAATCTGGGACCCAGAGAAAAGTGTATTTGAGACTCTTGAATATTAAAAACTATGATTATAAAAATGAATTATTACATAAGTAAAATTACACAAAGTTCTAAGCCTGATATTCAAATCTTTTTATAATCTAATTTCTTAGTTATTATAAATTTTCTACTTGATCTCTCACACGATGATCATTTTCTTTGCCGCACTGAACTAGTGTGGAATAGGCAGCGGGAAACTAATTTAGATGTGAAAAGACTTGGGATCTAGTTTCTATGTGACCTTGTGAAAGTTTCTAGGTTTCTAAATACTCCTTTGTGAAATGAGAAGATTGTACCATTCTCTGATGCTATTACCAAATCTTATTATTTGTACTTTTTCTTTCTTCTTTTTTCTGTTGTTTTTATATTTTGTTCTTCTTTTAGCCTAAAGTTTCACCTCAAAGTTTATCTCAATTTCTCAAATTTCTTGATTGCCATACCATAAGGTAACTGCTTTGATTTTTAGTGATATGAGCTTATATACTTTATTGTCATTTCAAGTTTCCCATACTGTATGAACCTGTGGCAGAGGAAAAGTAGTGGAGTGAGAAGTCAAATTGAAGCCAGTGCTTATATGTTTGGAATGGGAAGTGAAGCATAAACTGTGAGATGAAAAACATAGTGTGTATAAAGTAGCAATAAAAGCAAGTAAAAATCATAGACTAGCAAGCAGGAAATAATGAGATATGACTCTGGAGATTTAGAAGGACAGGATGGTGATTATGAAGGAGATTATGTTGTGGCAGGCCAGGTTCATGCTTATTGTGGGATTCCAGTAGTTCTTAGACTGATTCTGTGTGTTCTTAAATAGAAATTGAAGGTAAATGTTGGTGACAAGTCTTGTGTTACAGATAGTTAACTTATTAACTCTCAGTTGCCTGTAGGTCAGAATCTCTAAAAAGCTTCTTAAAATACTCAATTTAAATTATTTTGTTAAATGCTATTTTTTTATACTTTTCAGTCTAATGAAATTTTTACTGCTTTTTTTAAGGGGTTTCTTTAAACTTTTAATATTGAAATAATTTCAGACTTAACAGAAAAATATCAAAGGTTTTGCAGAGAGCTGCCTTACAGCCTTCACACAGCTTCCCCCAAAGTTAACATTACGTATAAATGTGGTAATATTAATAGAAAAGTTAACATTGGTATGAACATACTAAAGAAACTACAGATCTTTTACAGGTTTTGCCCATCTTTTCTATCAATATTATTTTCTTTTTGAGAGTCTGATACAGTGTCCACATTTGCCTTTAGCTGTCAAGTCTCTTTAGTATCCTTTAATCTTTGTCAGTTCCTCAGCTTTGCTTTTCATGCTTTTAAAGAGAACTGGTCAGTTATTTCATAGCTGCCCCTCAGTTTGGGTTTGTCTGATACGTTTTCACGATTAGGTTGAGATTGTGAAGTTTTGACATGTATACCACAGAAGAGTTAGGCTATTCTCACACTGTTATACCAAGAGTATATGAAGTTAATATATCTTGACACTGGTGATGTTAATTTTGATCAGTTGGTTAAGATAATGTCAACTAAGTTTCTCTACTGTACAGTTACTAGTTTTCTCTGTAATTAATAACTTTGTCCAGGGAGATACTTTGAGACTGTGCAAACATCCTGTTTCTCTTCAAATTTTTACCCACAAATATTAATATTCATAGGTGGACCTTGCCTACAACAATTAATATAGTAGTTTCCTAATGATGGTATTATTTTATTATTTTTTTATTGTACTTTAGGTTCTGGGGTACACGTGCAGATCATCAGGATTGTTGCAGAGGTACATATGTGGCAAGGTAAGGTTTGCTACCTCCATCCCCCTGTCACCTATATCTGGCATTTCTCCCCATGTTATCCCTCCCCAACCTCCCCACCCACCCTATCCCTCCCTTAGCCATCCCCAACAGAGCCCAATATGTGATGCTCCCCTTCCTGTGTCCATGTGTTCTCCTTGTTCAATACCCGCCTATTAGTGAGAACATGCAGTGTTTGATTTTCTGTTCTTGTGTCAGTTTGCTGAGAATGATGGTTTCCAGATTCATCCATGTCCCTACAAAGAATATGAATACATCATTTTTTATGGCTGCATAGTATTCCATGGTGTGTATGTGCCACATTTTCCTCATCCAGTCTATCATGGATCAGCATTTGGGTTGGTTCCATTTCTTTTCTATTGTAAACAGTGCCACAATGAACATACCTATGCATGTGTCTTTATAATAGAATGATTTCTAATCCTTTGGGTATATACCCAGTAATGGGATTGCTGGATCAAATGGAATTTCTACTTCTAGGTCTGTAAGGAATCGCCACACTGTCTTCCACAATGGTTGAACTAATTTACATTCTCACCAACAGTGTAAAAGTGTTCCTATTTCTCCACATCCTCTCCAGCATCTGTTGTCTCCATATTTTTTAATGACCACCATTTTAACTGGGATCAGATTGTATCTCAATGTGGTATTGATTTGCATTTCTCTGATGACCAGTGATGATGAATATTTTTTCATATGTTTGGTGGCCTCATAGATGTCTTCTTTTGAAAAGTGTCTGTTCATGTCCATCACCCACTTTTGAATGGGTTTGTTTGTTTGTTTTTCTTGTAAATATGTTTGAGTTCTTTGTAGATTCTGGATATTAGGCCTTTGTCAGATGGGTAGATTGCAGAAATTTTTTCCCCTTCTGTTGTTTGCTGGTTCACTCTAATGATTGTTTCTTTTGCTGTGCAGAAGCTCTTAAGTTTAATTGGATCCCGTTTGTCTATTTAGGCTTTTGTTGCCAATGCTTTTGGTGTTTTAGTCATTTCCTTGCCTATGCCTATGTCCTGAATGGTTTTGCCTAGGTTTTCTTATAGGATTTTTATGGTGTTAGGTTGTATGTTTAAATCTTTAATCCATCTGGAGTTAGTTTTAGTGTAAGGTGCAAGGAAAGGGTCCAGTTTCAGCTTTCTGCAGATGGCTAGCCAGTTTTCCCAACATCATTTATTAACAGGAAATCTTTTCTCCATTGCTTGTTTTTTTCAGGTTTGTTGAAGATCAGATGGTTGTAGATGTGTAACGTTTCTTCTGAGGCCTCTGTTCTGTTCCATTGGTCTATATCTCTGTTTTGGTACCAGTACCATGCTGTTTTGATTACAGTAGCCTTGTAGGATAGTTTGCAGTAGGGTAGCATGATGCCTCCAGGTTTGATTTTTTTGCTTAGGATTGCCTTGACTATGCAGGCTCTCTTTTGGATCCATATGAAGTTTAAAATGTTTTTTTTTTCCTATTTCTGTGATTAAGCTCAGTGGTAGCCTGATGGAGATAGCATTGAGTCTATAAATTACTTTGGGCAGTATGGCCATTTTCATGATCTTGATTCTTCCTAACCATAAACATGGAATGTTTTTCCATCTGCTTGTGTCCTCTCTTATTTCCTTGAGCAGTGGTTTGTAGATCTCCTTGAAGAGGTCCTTCACATCCTTTGTTAGTTGTATTCCTAGGTACTTTATTCTCTTTGTAGCAATTGTGAATGAGAGTTCGCTCATGATTTGCCTCTTGGTTTGTCTGTAATTGGTGTATCGAAATGGTTTTGATATCTGCACACTGATTTTTTATCCAGAGACTTTACTGAAGTTGCTTATCATCTAATGATGGTTTTATAGTTCCTTTTTTCATTCTAGATTTAACCACTGAAATTTTTCTGTAAGGAATTACTATCCCATATCCCCAATTTATTTATTTATTTAAAAATTTATTGATATGACTATGGTTTCAGGAACATTTATTTTATGGATTATCATCCAATACTTTGATGATTTATTTTGTTGTTCAAATTATTCTACCTTTAGCTAATAGGTGCTCTTTTAGAATAGCTTCTGGGTCACTCTCACATGCTCTTATTCTTTACTGTGCATATACGTATGTTCTGATGCCACATGATATTCCAGGTTTCATCTTGCATGTTCCTTGCCCATGGCCTAGTATCAAACACTTCACAAAGCAGATTTGATTCCTTATATTAGAGAATAATATTTAGAAGCTAAGATGCAGGTGTAAGTATGCTTGTGGCAACTGTGTCATTACTTTTAGGCCCTCTCGGGGAAGAGAGATTAACAAATATCTGTATATATACTAATCCATGTATACACACACCACACATAAATATGGATCTATGTAAGTGTATGTATGTATCTATCTTTTGAAGCATGGATTTGCTCTGATTACAATCCAATGCAGCAAGATTAAGATTTTATATTTAAAGTATACTTCTTGGAGGGGAAAAATGGTGGTAAGGAGGCAGGACTAACTTGCAGCTCCCACTCAGAACAGCACATGAAGACTCATATCATGAACTTTTGCTGCAAGAACTACCACAAGAACATACTAGAAAATCCAAAGTAATTCATAGATCCTTTGAAAGGAGCCACTTGCCACTGTAAACTCTGTGTGACAGCTGAAAAACTATGAGTGCTCAAAGTGTGAAAAAGGGGGAAATTTCACTTCTAAACACATATCCTTACTGAGGAACCTGAAAATTCAGGTAATGGAAGAAGGATTTAACCATACATAAAGGTGAAACAAATTTAGAGAGCTGAGCAAAATATAAAAGTAGAAGCAGCAGAAAAGCCCTGTAGGTACTCCTAGTCCCCAGGGATGCCCAGCGAAGCCATTTCTGACTTTATCTCACAGGGATCCTCGGGGAGGACTGATAGTGGAGTTGTCAGTGGCAGGGCCACACGTAAAAGAAAGCTTCTATCTGAGGTTTGTAATAGTTTTCACCCAGCACAAATTTTCCAGGGTGGACTTTGCATGAGTGGGTGGGCACAAGGGAGTGGGGGCATGCAAATTGGAAGTGCAGGCAGGGAGGAAAGGGCAAGGCCTAAGAGCTCTGCTTGCTTTCTTAACAGGGAGGCTTGTAGCCTGGGGCAACATCTCAGCCTTGCTCACAGGCCATCTGGATGTAAACTTGGTGCCCTTGAGGGGGATGGTGGGAGTGAGACAGGCCTTGGTGGTTGTATCGGAACAGGGTGAGGCCCATCACTGCCAGCTTTCCCACACTTTTCTAGCAACCAGTATGATGCAGCAGAGGCAGCCATAATCCTGCTGGGAACACAACTTCATTGGCCTGATAACCTACCCCAATCCCCACAGCAGCTGCAGCAAGCCCTGCCCAAAGGGAGTCTGAGCTCAGACACACCTAACACTGCCCCCACCTGATCATGGTCTTTCTTTACCTGCCCAGCTAGCTAAAGAAAAAATACATAATCTCTTGAGAGCTCTGTAACCCTGCCCATTAAGTGAGAAACCCGAGTACTTATCCAGGTGACCTTAGGGCAAGCTTGTATACCCTCTGTATTACCACAGCTCTTGCTTTCTTGAAAGTGCCACCTCCTGGCTGGAGGCCAGTCAACTCAAGCCATTACAGAAACTTATAGAAGAACAAACCTGACTCCAATAAAAGAGAAATCTAATTTCATCACCTGTAACATCCTGGCTAATCACTGGTCCTGAGTCTGTTCATATGACAGCCTCACTGCTAGCACAACCACCATTCCAGAGAGGCAGTGCACTAAACAAAATTACAACCAAGGAATCACACTGAGTCCAGTTTACTCCACGGCTGCCTCCACCAGAGCAGGTGTTGGTATTCATGGCTGAGAGACCTGAAGATGTATCATATCACAGGACTCTTTGTAGACACTCCACAGTACCAGCAAAGAGTCTGGTAGCTCTGCTGGGTGGCTAAACCCAGAACACCAATAACAATCACTGCAGTCCAGCTCTAAGGAAGCCACATCCCTAGGAAAAGGCAAGAGCATCACATGAAGGGATCACCCATGGGATAAAATTAGCTGAATAGCAGCCGCTGAGTCACAGACCTTTCCTCTGACATAGTCTACCCAAATGAGAAGGAACTAGTTAAACAATTCTGGTAATATGACAAAGCAATATTCTTTAACACCTCCAAAAGCTTCCAGTAGCTCACCAGTGATTGATCCAAACCAAGAATAAATCTCTGAATTGCCAGAAAAAGAATTCAGAAGGTTGATTTTTAAGCTACTCAAGGAGACACCAGAGAAAGGTGAAAACCAACTTAAAGAAATTAAAAATCAAAACAAAAAAAGAATATAGATGAAAAAATCCCAGAGAAATATGTAGCATAAATTTAAAAAAAAATTACATCTTCTGGAAATGAAAGACAAAATTAGAGAAATGCAAAATATTCTGGAAAGTTTCAACAATAGAATTGAATAGGTAGAAAAGAAAACCCTCAGAAGTCTAATACAAGACCTTTGAATTAACTCATCAGACAAAGATAAACAAAAAAGAATTAGAAAAAATGGACAAAGCCTCCATGATGTTTGCGATTCTATTAAACACCAAACCTAAGAATAATTGGTATTCCCAAGGAAGAAGAGAAATCTAAAAGTTTGGAAAACTTACCTGAGGAAATAATAATGAAAAACTTCCCTAGCCTTGCTCGAGATCTGCACATCCAGATACAAGAGGTTCAAAGAACAACTGGAAAATTCATCGCAAAGAGATACTCACCTAGGCACATAATCATCAGGTTATCTAATCTCCAGGTGAAGGAAAGAATCTTAACAGCTGTGAGGTGAAAGCATCAGGTACTTCTGAAGAAAATCCCACCAGATTAACAGCAGATTTGTCAGCAGAAATCCCACGAGCTATAAGGGATTGGGGTGTTATATGTAGCCTCCTTAAACAAAACAGTTAACAACCAAGAATTTTGTATCCAGCAAGACTAAGCTTTATAAATGAAGGAGAGATGAAGTCTTTTCAGATAAACAAATGCTGAGAGAATCCACCACTACCAAGCCAGCACTATAAGAACTGCTAAAAGAAGTTATAAATCTTAAAAAAAAAACAACTTTGAAACTCATCAAAATTAAACTTTCTTAAAACGTAAATCTCACAGGGCCTATAAAACAATGAGACAATGAAAATAAGACAAGGTGTTCAGGCAGCAACTAACACAATGCATCTCAATACTAATGCTTAATGTAAATGGCCTAAATACTTCACTTAAAAGATACAGAATGACAGAATGGATAAGAAGCCACCAGCCAAGTATCCACTGTCTTCAAGAGACAAGCGTGACACATAAGGACTCACATAAACTTAAGGTAAAGGGGTGAGAAAAGATATTCCATGCAAATCAACACCAAAAGTGAGCTAGAGTAGCTATTCTTAAGTCAAATAAAACAGACTTTAAAGCAACAATTATAAGAAAAAGAAACAGAAGGACATTGCATATTGATAAAAGGCCTAGTTCAATAGGAAAATATCACAATCCTAAATATATATGCATCTAACACTGGAGCTTCCAAATCATAAAACAATTACTACTATACCTAAGAAATGAGATAGACAGCAACACAATAATAGTGGGGGACTTCTGTACTCCACTGACAGCACTAGATAGGTCATCAAGACAGATAGTCAACAAAGAAACAATGGACTTAAACTACGCTTTTGAAGAAATGGACTAACAGACACTTACAAAACATTCCACCCAACAACTGTAGAATATACATTCTGTTTCTCAGCACATGAAACATTCTCCAAGATAGACTGTATGATAGGCCACAGACAAGTCTCAATAAATTTAAGAATATCAAAATTATATCAAGTACTCTCTGACACCACAGTGGAATAAAATTGGAAATCAACTCCAAGGGGAACCCTCAAAACCGTGCAAATACATGAAAATTAAATAACCTGCTCCTAAGTGACAGTTGAGTCAAAAGTGAAATCAAGGCCAGCGCTTGGTGGCTTGTGCCTGTAATCTCAGCACTTTGGGAGGCTGAGGCAGGTGGATCACTTGAGGTCAGGAGTTCAAACCAGCCTGGCTAACATGGTGAAACCTCATCTCTATTAAAAAAAAAAAATAGTGGGGTATGGTGGCGGCACATGCCTGTAATTCTAGCTCTCAAGAGATTGAGACAGAAGCATCACTTGAATACAGGAGCCAGAGGTTGCAGTGAGTGAAGGTCTTACCATTGCACTGTAGTCTGGGAGATAGAGTCAGACTTCATCTCAAAAAAAAAAAAAAAAGAAAGAAAGAAATCAAGATGGAAATTTAAAAAATCTTTGGACTGAATGATAATAGTGACACAACCTATCAAAACCTCTTGAATACAACAGAAGTGTTGATAATACAAAAGTTCATAGCATTAAATGCCTATATCAAGAAGTCTTAAAGAGCACAAGTAGGTAGTCTGAGGTCACACCTCAAGGAACTAGAGCAACAAGAGTAAACCAAACTCAAACCCAGCAGAGGGAAGGAAATAATGAACATTGAGCAGAACTAAAGATAATTTAAAAATACGAAATAAAAGATAAATGAATAAAATATAATACACAAGATAAGGGAAACAAAAATCTGGATCTTTATAAAGGTAAATAAAATTGATACACCATTAATTAGATTAACCAAGAAGATAGAAGATCCAAATAAGCTCAATTTGAAATAAAACTGGAAATATTACCATTGATATCACAGAACTACAAAAGATTATTTAAGGCTACTATGAACACCTTTATACTCACAGACTAGAAAACCTAGGGGAGTTGGATAAGTTCCTGGAAATTTACAACTCCTGTGGATTAAACCAGGAATAAATAGAAACTGTGAACAGACCAATAACAAGCCACAAGATTGAAATGATAATTTTAGAAAATAGAAAAATAAAAAACGTCAGGACCAGATGGATTCATAGCTGAATTCTATCAGGTATTCAAAGAAGAATTGGTAACAATCCCACTGAAACTATTCTAAAAGATAAAGAATCCTCCTTAGGTAATTCTGTGAAACCATTATCATCCCAATAATAAACCCAGGAAAGGACATAGCAAAAAATAAAACTACAGACCAATATTCATGATGAACATAGATGAAAAATCCTCAACAAAATACTAGCTAATCAAATCCAATAGCATATTAAAAAGGTAATTTGCCATTATCAAATGGTGTTTATACCAGGGATGCAGGGATGGTTTAACATACACAAGTCAACAAATGTGATATATCACATAAACTGAATTAAAAACAAAAATCATATAATCATCTCAATAGATGCATGAAAAGCATTTGACAAAATACAGCATCCCTTCATGATTTAAAATGGGGAGCAAAATTGGCAAGAAGGGACATACCTTAAGGTAATAAAAGCCATCTATGACAAACCAACATTACACTAAACCGGGAAAAGTTAAAAGCATTCCTTCTGAGAACTGGAACAAGATATAGATACCCACTTTCACCACGTTTATTCAACATAGTACTGGAAATACAGCCAGAGAAATCAGACAAGAGAAAGAAATAAAGGATATCCAAATCACTAAAGAGGAAGTCAAACTGTCACTGTTCACTGATAATATGATGTATACCTAGAAAATTCTAAAGACTCATCCATAAAACTAGTAGATGCGATAAATTAATTCAGTAAAGTTTCAGGATACAAATTTAATTCAAACAAATCAGTAGCTCTGCTATAGACTGACAGCAATCAAACTGAGAATCAAATCAGGAATCAACCCCTTTTACAATAGCTAAAAATAAAATAATAAAGTAACATAAAATACTTAGCAATATACCTAACCAAGGAGGTGAAAGACCTATACAAGGACACTGCAAAAAAAAAAAAAAAGAAAAAAAAAGAAAAAAAAAAGAAAACTCCTGAAAGAAATCACAGATGAGTCAAACAAATGAAGACACATCCCATTGGGAGAGATCCAAAATGGCTGAATAGGAAGAGCTCTGGAGTGCAGTTCCCATCGAGAAGAATGCAGAGGGTGAGTGATCACTGCATTTCCAAATGGATTTTTACTGCCCACAGACCAGGAGATTCCTAGGCTAAAAAGCTCCACGAGTTTCCAGCATGACTGTTTGAGCTGGTGCAGCAGGTCTCCACACAAAAACTCGCACAAATCTGGGTGGCTGTTTCAATAGGCACATGGAACGCCTGGGATACAGAGCCACCCCTGCAACTGAAAAAAAGGGGGCTGAAACAGGGAGCCAGGTGATCTGGCTCATTGGGTCCCACCCCCTACAAAGACCAGCAATCTGAAACGCTGTGGATTGAGAGTTTCACAGCAAGCTCAGCTGGACCCAGGAGAGTCTAGCTTGGTGGGGGGAAGGGTGTCCACCATTACTGAGGGAGTTCATCTTTACTGAGGGAGTCTACCATTACCAAGGCAGTCCACCATTACTGAGGCCGACCACCATTACTGAGGCAGTTCTAACAGGAAGTTCACACAGCAGCTGGGCAGAGCCCACAGTAGCTCAGTAATGCCTCTGCTGGCAGACTGTGACTAGACTACCACCTTGCTAGGCAGGGCATCCCTGAAAAAAGGCAGCAGCACATCAGGAACTTATAAATAAAGCCCCACCTTCTCAGGACAGAGCACCTGGGGAAGAAGACATTTATGAGTTCTGCTGCAGCAGACTTAAACATACCTGCCCAGAAACTCTGAATGGAACAACAGGTCTCCTAGCTCAACACTTGACCTCCTGTAAAGACAGATTGTCCCCACAAGCACCTGACCCCTTTATATCCAAAGAGATACCTCGTAAAGGAGAGCTCAGGCTGACATCTGCTGGGTACCCTTCTCGGATGAAGGTAACAGAAGAAGATACTGGCAGCAACTCTTACTGTATTGCAGCCCCCATGGATGATCCCCAGGCAAGCATGGTCTGGAGTGGACCTCCAGCAGGCCTACAGCAGAGGAGCCTGACTGTTAGAAGAAAACTAAAAAACAGAAAGAAATAACTTCAGCATCAAGAGAAAGGATGTCCACTTAGAGATCCCATCTGAAAGTCACCAACTACAAAGACCACAGGTAGATAAATCCACAAAGATGAGAAGAAACCAGTGCAAAAAGGATGAAAACACCAAAAACCAGAATGCCTCTCCTCCTCCAAGGAATCGCAACTCTACACCGGGAAGGGAACAAAGCTGGATGGAGAATGAGTCTGTTGAATTGACAGCAGCAGGCTTCAGAAGGTGGGTAATAACAAACTTCTCTGACCTAAAAGAACATGTTCTAACCCAATGCAAAGAAACTAAGAACCTTGAAAAAAGGTTAGACGAAATGCTAACAATAATAAACAGCTTAGAGAAGAATATAAATGACTTAATGGAGCTGAAAAACACAACAAGAGAACTTCATGAAGCATACACAAGTTTCAATAGCCAAATCGACCAAGCAGAAGAAAGGATATCAGAGATTGAAGATCAACTCAATAAAATAAAATGAGAAGGGAAGATCAGAGAAAAAAAGAGTGAAAAGAAATGAACAAGTTTCTAAGAAATGTGGGATTATGTGAAAAAACCTAATCTGTGTTTGATAGTTGTACCTGAATGTGATGGAGAGAATGAATTCAAGCTGGAAAATACTCTTCAGAACATTATCCAGGAGAACTTCCCCAACATAGAAAGGCATGCCAACATTTTAGTCCAGGAAATAAAGAGAATACCACAAAGATATTGTTCAAGAAGAGCAACCCCAAAGCACATAATCATCAGATTCACCAGGGTTGAAATGAAGGAAAAAATGCTAAGGGCAGCCAGAGAGAAAGGTAGGGCTATCCACAAAGGGAAGCCCATCAGTCTCACAGCAGATCTCTCACCAGAAACCCTACAAACCAGAAGAGAGTGGGGGCCAATATTCAACATCATTAAAGAAAAGAACTTTCAACCTAGAATTTCATATCTAGCCAAACTAAGCTTCATAAGTTAGTTTCTTCAAAAGGAGAAATAAAATCCTATATGAACAAGCAATTGCTGAGGTATTTCGTGACCACCAGGCCTGTCTTACAAGAGCTCCTGAAAGAAGCGCTAAACATAGAAAGGAACAACCAGTACCAGCCACTCCAAAAACATACCATATGGTAAAGAGCATTGACACAATGAAGAAACTGAGTCAACTAATGGGCAAAACAAGCAGCTAGCATCAAAATGGCAGGATCAAATTTACATGTAACAATATTCACCTTAAATGTAAATGGGCTAAATGCCCCAGTCAAAAGACAGAGACTGGCAAATTGGATAAAAAGTCAAAACCCATCAATGTGCTGTATTCAGGAAACCCATCTCATGTGCAAGTGTACACATAGGCTCAAAATAAAGAATGGAGGATTTACCAAGCAAATGGAGAGCAAAAAAAAAAAAAAAAAAGGAGTTGCAATCCTAGACTCTGACAAAATAAACTTTAAAGCAACAAAGAGCAAAAGAGACAAAGAAGGGCATTACATAATGGTAAAAGGATCAATGCAAGAAGAAGAGCAAACTCTCCTACGTATATACACACCCTATACGGGAACACCCAGATACATAAAGCAAGTTCTTAATAACCTACAAAGGGACTTAGACTCCCACATAATAATAGTCGGAGACTTTAACACTCCATTGTCAATATTAGACAGATCAATGAGACAGAAAATTAACAAGGATATCCAGGACTTGAACTCAGACCTGGACCGTGCAACCCTAATAGACATTTACAGAACTCTCCACCCTAAATCCACAGAATATACATTCTTCTCAGCACCACATCACACCTACTCTAAAATTGACCACATAATTGGAAGTAAATCAGTCCTCAGCAAATGCAAAAGAATGGAAATCAAAACAAACAGTCTCTCAGACCACAGTGGAATCAAATTAGAACTCAGGAGTAAGAAACCAACTCAAAACCACACAACTTCATGGAAACTGAACAACTGGCTCTTGAATGTTGACTCGATAAACAATGAAATGAAGGCAAAAATAAAGATGTTCTTTGAAACCAATGATAACGAATACACAACATACCAGTATCTTTGGGAAACATTTAATGCAGTGTCTAGAGGAAAATTTATAGCAGTGAATGCCCACATGAGAAGCGATACAAGAACAGAAAATCAAACACTGCATATTCTCACTCATAGGTAGGTGATGTACAATGAGAACACATGGACCCAGGGAGGGGAGCATCACACAGTGTGGTCTGTTGGGGGCACTAGGGAAGGGATATTGGGAGATAGGAAGGTTGGGGAGGGAGAACATGGGGAGAAATTCCAGATGTAGGTGACAGGGGGATGGAGGCAGCAAACCACACTGCCATTTATGTACCTATGCAACAGTTCTGCATGATCTGCACATGTACCCCAGAATCTAAAGTACAGTAATATATAAATAAAAATAAAGTTCTTTAAAAAAAAAGAAAACCCAGAATATCTAGTTTATAAGTATTGCAAAATAACTCTTTCCAACTTAAAAAATTTCAATTAGAAAATATGTTTTATTGTGAAAAAAATATATTACTAAAATAAAAACCTGAAAATTTTTCATTTGGTCTTATTTAGATGAAAACAAATGAATTTTCAAGACTTACTTCTCATCTATACACCAGTGGCTTCACCCAATCCCCACATTCACAAAAATAAAAAATAAAAAACACATCCCATGCTCATGGATGGGTAGAATCAATGACCAGACTTCCAAAAGCAGTCTACAAATTCAACACATTTCTCATCCAAACACTATCATCATTCTTCATAGAATTAGAATAAACAAGCCTAAAATTCATATTTTAGGGACAAAAAAAGAGCCCTCATAGCCAAAGCAAGACTAAGCAAAAAGAACAAATCTAGAGACATCATCTTCCCTTAATTTAAACTATACTGTAAGGCCATAGTCACCAAAACAGCATGGTACTGGTATAAAAGTAGGCACATAGACTAATGGAATAGATTAGAGAACCCAGAAATAATGCCAAATGCTTATAGCCAACTGACAAAAACATAAACTGGGGAAATGACATCCTATTTGGTAAATGGTACTGTGATAACTGGGATTCCCAGGTAGAAGAATGAAACTAGATCTTTATCTCTCACCTTATACAAAAATCAACTCAAGGTTGATCAGACTTAAATCTAAGACCTGAAACCGTAAACATTCTATTATAGAAGAAACACTGAAAAGAACCCTCTAGGCATTGGCTGAGGCGAAAACTTCATAAATAAGAACTCAAAAGCAAATGCAATAAAAACAAAGATAACTAGTTAGGACTTAATTAAACTAAAATGCTTCTGCACAGCTAAAGAAATATTCAGCAGAGTAAATAGACAATCCACAGTCTGGAAGAAAATCTTCACAAGCTATCCATCTGACAAATAACTAATATTCAGAATTTACAAGGAACTTAAACAAATAAGCAAGAAAACAACAAATAAGCCAATCAAAAAGTGAGCTAAGGACGTGACTAGACAAATTTCAAAGGAAGATATACAAATGGCCAACAAACATGAAAAAGTGCTTTACATCACTAATTATCAGGGAAATGCAAATCAAAACTGCAATGTAATACCACCTTGCTCCTGTAAGAATGACCATAATTAAAAATACTACTCAGGCATAAAATGGAATCAAATAATGGCATTCACAGCAACCTGGATTTAGTTGTAGATAATTATTCTAAGTGAAGTAACTCAGGAAAGAAAAACCAAACATTGTATATTCTCACTTATAAGTGGGAGCTAAGCTGCAAGGACACGAAGGCATAGAATGATAACATGGACTTTGAGGACAGACTTAGGGGGAATGGTGGGAGTGAGGTGGGCAATAAAAGACTACACATTGGGTGTGGTGTACACTTCTCAGGTAATGGGCACGTCGGAATCTCAGATATCACCACTAAAGAACTTATTTATGTAATAAAACACCACCTGTTCCCAAAAACCTATTGAAGTTAAATGAATGAAATAAAAATAAAATAAATACAAATAAAGTAGACTTTTTGTAGTCAGTATATAATTTAATATTGTTCATTGCAATTAACTGGCTTTTTTTTCATGTCTTTGGATAAATTTACATTTAAGTAATTGATATGGTTTAGATCTTTGTCCCTATCCAAATCTCATGTCAAATTATAATCCCTATTGTTGGAGGTGGAGCTTTGTGGGAGGTGATTGTCTCACGGGAGTGAATTTCTCATGAATGATTCAACACCATCTTCTTGTTGCTGGTATCATGATAGTGAGTGAGTTCTCACGAGATCTGTTTGTTAAAGTGTGTGGCACCTCTCCACTCTTCCTTGCTTCTACTCCTACTCCTGCCATGTGAGACACCTGCTCCTTCTTTGCATTACACCATGATTATAAGTTTCCTGAGGCCTCCCTAGAAGATAAGCATTACCAGCATCAAGCTTCCTGTACAGTCTGTGGAACCATGAACCAATTAAACATCTGTTTTTTGTAAATTACCCAGTCTCAGGTATTTCTTTATAGCAATATAAGAATGAACTAATACAGTAATTGTTGATATATTTGGATTATAGCTATTATTTTGCTATTTATATCCTAGTAGTTGTCTCTGCTTTTTGTTTCCTTTTTCTTCTTGGTTTGCTTTCTCTAGATTTATTTAGGTATGTTTTATATTATTCAGATTTATGTTCACTAGCTTTTTTATATCATGTTTTGGATGCACCTGGGTTTATAAGATACATCTTTAATTAATCAGATGCTACCTTCAATTATTTTTATATTTCTTCGCATGCTATGTAAGAAATTTACAAATTATATTTCCAATCTACCCTACTCTTCTTTGTACTGTTGTTGCCATGCACTTTATTTTTACCTATACTATAAACTCAGAATATATTGCTACCATTTTTGCTTTGATGGTTTTTTGAGAATAATTAAAAATAAGATCATAAATATTATTTTTAATGTTTTTATTGCATTTACACATATCTTTATTTCCTTGTGTTGATTAGCTTCTCTCTGGTATATGCATTTTTCCAGAACTTCTTTTAAGCTTCTTGTAGCATATGTCTGCTGGTGATAAACTCTTCAATGTTGTGTCAGAAATTCTTTATTTTTCCTTATTTTTAAAAACTGTTTTTGTTGAGTACAGAATTCTGGTTTGACAGATGTTTTTGTTTTAATATTTTAAAGATTTGACTCTATTGCCTTTTGGTATAAGGCAAGAAGTCTACTCTATTGCTTATCATTTGTTTTTCCTCTGCCTGTGATGTGTCATCTTATCCTGGATGCATTTACATGTGTACATACATGTATACACATACACACATACACACCTAGGGTTATGTTATTTAAACCACTGAAAACAAACAGATAAAATTTTGTTACTATAAGATATTCAAATGTCCTGTGAAATGGTACAATGTTTTGTGAAAGTTAACTTGGTTTAATTGTAAATCTATATTGCAAACTCTAGAGCAACTACAAAAAAAGTAAAAGAAAGAAAGAAAAAATACAACTCATATGTAACAAGGAAGAGAAAATAAAATCATATAAAATTCTCAACTGAAACCATAAAAGCGAGACCAAGAGTGAAAGACAAAAATAAGAACAAAAAACAAGGGCAACAAATATAAAACAGTAATAAATATGATGGATATTGTTTATATCCTACTTGGTGGGATCCTACTGCGAAATTATGCTTCAGTGCTATGACTGAGCCTCAAATTTTAGAGAGAGAATAGATTTCCTGGGTCTCAGGTATATGAAATTGACAAGTACTCATCTTCCTCCTCCACCTTTAGTTTGAGGCCCATCTCATGCTCTAATCCCTCTCCCAGAGGGGAAGTTTTATTTTATTTTATTCCCTCTGTTTTTATCCACTGATTGCAACAAATTCTCAGCAGTATCCTAAAAGTGAGATTTTTTTTAGTTGCCTTTTTCATCACAGATTAAAAAGTTTATTCCATGAAAGAGAAAAGGGAGAAATGTCTGGACAGAGTTTCATGCCCATCTTGTAATGGCTTCTGTTTCTTCACCTGGCCTGTATCTGGAGGCAATTTTTCCCAGGACTCTTCTCAGGTTTCTCTGTGAGAAATTGAAAAGGTTTGTGGGGGAAAAGGGTGTGAACTGCTCCTTATATTTGGTTCACAGGGGCTTTACACTCACCTATCAGCTTACACTCAGCCTTTCTCAACATGTTAACTTTAAAAAATCAGTGTGCAGAGACGTCTCTTCCAATATTTGCATGTAATCTTTCCCTGCAGGTGCCTGCTCTCCTATAATTTTGGGTTACTTGTTTGTTTTACAATTGCAGCTCTCTGAGAGTTTCTAAAAACATCATGAACTTGCATTTTACTCAGAAATTTTTTTTGAAGCAAGGATGAAACTAATGAATTTTCAATCTCTCTACTTCCCTGAGCAAAAATCTAGAAGTCTTCCTTGTTTAAATCCAGTATTTTCCCTGTACTCTGAAACTCATTTCTAATAACCACCTATGGGATATCCCTTTAACCATTACTTTATTTTTATTTGCAGATCTACCACCTCTCTTTATAGGTTATTCCCCTACCATTAAAAAATATTCCTGGCGCTCCTTTTTCCTAAAAACAAATTTGAAACTACCCACTTTATTTTCCTGACATCATTGAATCTCTTCTTTCATTATAAAGTACTGACATCTGATTTCTACCCTTTCCACAACTTTATGAATACCAATGTCTGGTTTATTTGTGTTGGTTGGTCAACTGTTTTAAAGAATTCTTCTTTTGAGATTTCTAGACATGGCACCTACCAGGTTATTCTCTTAACTTTTTTCTAATTATTACTTTTTCTGCCTTACTTCATATTGTTTAATTGATTTTTCAACATTATATTTTCTCTCAGAAAATTCTTACCTCTGTGGTCTAAATTTTTATCATTATTTGGTGCATGCTAGATTCAGGTGAAATCAGACTTTGAGACTGAGATATACTTTTAGGCATTTGTTATGGGAGGATCTTGAGATTAAAATTCATGGAAGAAGAGTAAAAAGTAAATTTGGACAGAGTGAGAAATTGGGCTGTAGCATAGATTTCACAAAGACATCTGCATTCTATGTGGCACGCTGGAGCAAAGACAATTGTTTAGGATTGTCTCTCAAAGTGGAAAGTGGAGCCAGACCTTTGGCACCACCTCTATCCTTTCTCCACCTCAAACCCCACAGCCTTGGCAAATTCATTAACCAGCCATTTGATTTTATGTGATCCAGAGAAGAAGCTATGACCCTGTGTATGGTAGTTCTCTCTGGCCACAGGCAATCTGTGACTGAGGTCATCTTTCTTAGTTGTCAATAGCCTCAGAAGCTGGAGATATTAATGTTTTATTCTGAAAATAGAAAGGATTTCGGTGCACACCACAGTATCCATTCAGGTGCATTACCTCAAATCTATATATCAAAGACTTATCCCTTACCTGAGTTCCTGTTTTATGATTTCTACATGTTACACGGAACAGCTACAGAAGGTGTAATATAGCCATAATGGAAATATTAGGAGAAGAGAGAAAGGAACACTAAAAAAATTGGAACAATAATGACTGAAAATTTTCTGCATATAACATGAGACCCCAAACCCCAGATCAAAGAAGCTCAGAGAATCCCAAACTGGACAAATGCCAGAATATCTACAACTATTCATGTCATTTCCAAATTATAAAAAAAATTTAAAAATACAAAAATCCCGAAAGCCAGAAGAAAAAAATACCTTACCTGTAGAGAAGCAAAAATAAACACAGCATCCAACTTCTCTCCAAAAACTATGTAAGTGAGAAGTATGTGATGTGACACATTTTAAAACATTGAGAGAGAGAGAGAAGAAAAAAGTTAAAATAATATATCCTGCAAAATTATCCTTTACAAGTGAAGGAAAAGTAAAGACTTTCTCAGAAAAAAGGAGACAATGAGAGAATTTTTGCCAGTAGACCTGACTTATAAGAAAAGTTTTCATAATTTCCTTACAGAGAAGGAATATGATATAGGCCAGAAACTTAGATTTGTATGAAGAAAGGAAGATTTTTCAAGAATAAATAAATAAATTTAAAATAAAACCTCTTAGTTTTCTTATTTTTTAATTTATCTAACAATATCTGTTTAAATTATAGGAATAATGTTTTTAATTATGTATTCTTATCTATCTATGTATATGCTTGTGTGTAAGCAAAATGAATGGCAACAATAATATGAGAGACAAGAGTGATGAAATAGGACTATTTTGTTAATATAAGTATTTACACATCCTGTGAAATGGTTTGTAAAATGGTATAATTTTATATGAAAGTTGACCTGGTTTAGTTGTAAATCTATGTTGCAAAGTGTAGAGCAACTACTAAAAAAAGTAAAAGAAATAAAGAAATACAACTGATACGTAAAAAAGAAGAGAAAATAAAATCATATAAAATTCTCCACTAAAACCATGCAACACAGACAAAGAGTGAAAGACAAAAATAAGAACCATAAACAAGGGAAACAAATATAAAACAGTAATAAATAGGATAAATATTAATCCAACTATATCAGAAGTCACTTTGAATGTCAGTGATCTAAATGCCCTATTAAAAAACAGAGATTATTAGAGTGCATCAAAAAACATGACACAACTATGTGTGGTCCACAAAAAACCCACTTTAAATGTCTACACGTATGAATGTTTACATGAAGAGTAAATAGATTAAGAAAGTTATACTATGCTAAGACTAATCAAAAGAAGGTGGAAATGGATGTATTGATTTCAGATAGAATAGACTTAAGAGAAAGAAAAGTTTTATCGTAGATAAGGACTGACATTACTTAATAACAAAAGGGTTAATTATCCCAGAAGATATAAAGATCTTTAATGTATATGAGCCTAACAACAGAACATCAAATTGTATGAGGAAAAACTGAGAAATACAAGAAGAAATCGATAAGTCTGCTATTTTTGGTGGAGACTTCAATAACCCTGTGTGAGAAATGGACAGATCAATCAGTTAGAAAATTAGTAAGGACACAGTTGAACTCAACAACACCGTCAATCAACTAGATATAATGGACATTTATAGACTGATTCATCTGGAAGCAGGATACAAATTTTTCTCAAGCTCAGATCAAATATTCACCAAGATAAACCACATTATAGGCCATAAAATACACTTTAACCAATATAAAACTATAGAAATCATGTGTATTCTCAAATCAAAATGGAATTAAACTAGAAATAATAGAAATATAGCTATATAATCCTCAGTATTTGGATATTAAACAACATGGTTTTTGTTGGTAGTGGTTTTTCTTTTTAGCAGAACAATAAAATTAATTTATTTATAGCATTATTTGGGTTGCTGGTTTCATAAGTAACAAAATTCAGTATTTTAAATGTTTCGGAATTCAATATTTTATAGTTCTTTTTTATTTTAATTTTTATTCTCTTTTATTTTATTTTATTTATATTGGCCTTTTTTTTTTTTTTTTTTTTTTTGAGACAGAGTGTCGTTCTTGTTGCCCAGGCTGGAGTGCAATGGCGTGATCTTGGCTCACTGCAACCTCTGCTTTTCAGTTTCACATGATTCTCCTGCCTCAGCCTCCCAAGTAACTGGGATTGCAGGCATGCAGCACTACATCTGGCTAATTTTGTATTTTTAGTAGAGACAGGGTTTCTCCATGTTGGTCAGGCTGGTCTCAAACTCCCGACCTCAGGTGATTCGCCTGCCTCGGTCTCCCAAAGTGCTAGGATTACAGGCATGAGCCACCACACCCAGCACAACAGGGTTTTAAATAGTACTTTAAGACACAACTTACCGAAGTCTGTGGAATGCAATGAAAGCAGTGCTAAGAGAGATATTTATAGTACTAAATGCATATTTTAGAAAACAGGAAAGATCTAAAATCAACCAACTAATCTTCCAGCTTAGGACACTAGAAAAAGAAGAAAGAATTAAATATAGGGTAAGTAGAATAGAAGAAGTAATAAAAATTAGAACACAAATCAATAAAATTGAGAAATAGAAAATCAACACAAAAAATAATCAATGAAAACAAATGTTGATTCTTTGAAAATATCAATAAATTGATAACTTCTAGCCAGGCTAAGAAAAAAGTAGAGGAGATACAAATTACTAATATTAGAAATAAAAGCAGGATATCACATTAGGCAATATAAACATTAAAAAGATGATAAAAGAATACTATGTACAACTCTATGCACACAAATCTGATAATCTAGATAAAATTTCTTAAAGACACAATCGTCAAAACTCACACAAGAATAGACAATTTGAAGAGGCCTATGTGTATTAAAGTGTTTTAATAATTATATCACTAACTTCCAAAGCAGAAAGCACCAGTCCAAAATACATAAACTGGTGAATTCTACGAAACATTTAAGGAAGAAATTATGCTTATTATCTGCAATATCTTTAAGAAGGTAGAAGTAGAGGAAATGCTTTCTAATTTTATGAGGCCATCATTTCCCTTAATTCCATTTCAGTGTAATTTTAATCAAACTCCTAGCAAGCTATTTTGTAGATGATGACAAACTAATTCTAAAGTTTAGATAGAGGGGCAAAAGACCCAGAATAGCCAAAACAGTATTGAAAAAAGAAAAACTATGTTAGAGGACTGGCACTACCCAAATTCAAGACTTACTATAAAACTATAGTATTCAAGACAGTGTGAAATCGACAACAGAGTGAATAAATAGATCAATAGAACAGAATAGAGAGTCCAGAAATAGACCCATATAAGTATAGTCAACCGATCTTTTATAGAGGGCTACAGGCAACACAATGGAGAAAAGAGTTTTTCAACAAATGGTGCTGGAATAACTGAATATCCACATGCAAAAACAAAAACAAAAAAAGAATCTATAGCTTATTCCCTCCACAAAAATTAACTCAAAATGGATTACAGACCTAACTCTAAAGTGCAAAGGTATAAAACTTTTGGAGAATAATGTAGCAAAAAATATTGATTACCTTTAATTTGGTTATGACTTTTTTTTTTTTTTTTTTTTTTTTTTATGACGGAGTCTCACTCTGTCACCCAGGCTGGAGCTCAATGGCACGATCTCGGCTCACTGCAACCTCCGCCTCCCAGGTTCAAGTGATTCTCCTGCCTCAGCCTCCTGAGTAGCTGGGATTACAGGCACATGCCACCGCGCCCAGCTAATTTTTGTATTTTTAGTAGAGACGAGGTTTCAACATCTTGGCCAGGCTGGTCTCGAACTCCTGACCTTGTGATCCACCTGCCTCGGCCTCCCAAAGTGCTGGGATTACAGGCGTGAGCCACCGCACCCGTCCGGTGATGACTTTTTAGATCCAACAACAAAGGCAAAATTCATGAAAGAACAAATTGGAAGATAAGCTTAATTTTAGTAAAATTACCAAATTTCTTTTCTGCAAAAGACACTGTCAAAACAATAAAGAAGCAAGCCACAGACTTGTAGAAAACAGTTGTAAAAAACACACCTATAAGGCACTGTTACCCAAAATATATGAAGCTCTTAAAATTCAAAAGTGAGAAAACAACCTGATTTAAAAATGAGTCAAAGATTTTAACAGACAACTTACCAAAGAAGACATACAAATGGCAAGTAAGCATATGAAAGATGCTCCACATCGTAAGTCATAAGGGAAATGCAAAGTAAAACAATGATATCACTACATTCCTATTAGAGAGAACAAAATCCAGAACACTGACAACACCAAATGTTGGTGACAATGTGGAATAACAGGAACTCTTATTTATTGCTGGTGGTAATAAAAAAAAATACAGTCACTTTGGAAAACGGGATTTATTACAAAGTGAAACATGCTCTTCTGAAATGATCCACCATGCTTGGTATTTACCCAATGGAATTGAAAACATATTTATACAAAAACCCACACGGTGATATTTAAGGCCACTTTATTCATAATTGCTTAAACTTGGAAGCAACCAAAATGTCTTTCAGTAGGTGAATGGGTAGATAAATTGTGGTAAATCCAGAAAATGGAACATTTTTTAATGCCAAAAAGAAATGAGCTGTCAAGTCATAAAAAAACATAGAGGAAACTTAAATGCATATTAGTAAGTAAAAGCAGCTAACCTGAAAAGAACACATACTCTGTGGCTAAAACTCCGTGACCTACTGAAAAATGTACAACTATGGAGATAGTAAAAAGATCACTGGTGAGAGGTTAGAGGGGAGGATAAATAGGTGGAACATAGAGGATTTGAGGGTCAATCAAACTACTCTGCATCCTGGTGTTAATGGTAGATACGTGTCATTGCACATTTGTCCAAACCCGTAGAATGTACAATATCACGATTGAACCCTAATGTTAACTGTGGACTTATGTAATGACATATAAATGTTGATTCATCAATTGTAACATATGTATCATTCTGTGGAAGATGCTGATAATTGTGAAGGCTATGCATGTGTTGGGTATATGGGAAATCTCTATAACTTCTGTTCAATTTTGCTGTGAAACTGAACTGGTCTAAAAATATAACCTATTAAAATACGTATAGGTATATTTACTATAAAGCTGCAGACAGTGTGAAATCAACAATAGAATGCAGGAATCTTTTTCTCTCTCTCTCTTTCAGATTAGAAAATTTTTCAAATGAGATTTGATAAATATTATTATTAAGTTTACTCTAAAGTTATATTCCTGATTTTAAAATATTTAATCCTTTAAGTTTTCTTGGTAATTTTTGTTTTAATACGCAAAGAAAGCATCTAAATTGCAACTTAGTAGTTTTTCATTGCTTCAATGCCATTAAATTTATAATTCTCACCATCTTCATACATTTGTAATGTTAATTCTATAAAAATTATATACACAAGTGTAGAAAAGTGAATTGCTAGTGATATATGTCTTGGTCATATCATCTTTGTCAGGAAGAATAACCCGCTGAGGCATACAAATACTGCTGACATCCATCTGCTTCCAGGATGAACTATGTTTATTAAGTATGTTTAACTATGTTTCTTAAAGAAAGAAAGTGTCATTGTTAGAAGCACAAATGTTTAATAAAATTATCCTATTTGTTTCCGGGGTCAAAAAAGGAAAGCCTTAAACTGCAGCATGTAATACCAGAAATTCACTGTCTTCCATTCCTACAGTAGACTAAAATAAATTCTGATGTAGGCGTAAACTTTGGAAGTGTTATGGGCTGAATTACACTAACTCCAGTACCTCAGAATATGACTTTTATTTGGAGAAAGGGTCCTTAAATGGGTAATTAAGTTAAAATGGTGTTATTAGGGTCAGCTCTAATCTAGTATGACTGGTGTCCTTTTTAGAAGATATTAGTACACAGACAGAGAGACACCAGGTCTGAGCATGCACATACCAAGGGACCACCATGTGAGTTTACAGCAAGAACATGGAAATTTCCAAAACAAGAAGAGAGACCTCTGAACAAATTAAACCTGCCAGTATCTGGATCTTGGACTTCTAGCCTCCAGGATTAAGAAAAAATTAATTTCTGTTGTTTAAGTCACTCAATCTGTGGTGTTTTGTTATGGAAGCACTAGCAAACTAACACAGGGAGTCTGTCTGAATATATTATTAATGTAGATCAAAAGAAGTACTTACTAGTTCTAAATCAGATGGCATTGGGCAAGGTGAGATAAAATAGGTACTATATTTATAATCATGCCTGGTGCATAAAAAGCATTCAGTAAGATTGTCTATCATCATTACAATTAATATTACCTTCATTTCAAAGATGATTAGTGAGCTGAGTTGTTAATGTCAATAAGGAAGGCAGCTGTGTTTAGTGAGCTAGCATTGTCCAAAGGACAATAAAAAACCACTCACAACAAGGAACCTGAGTGGCGGCAAAAGGTAATATGTACAATGACACTGTTTCTTTCCTTAGTTTGTAGCATTTATTAATCCCCCTTTGCTTTGTGAAACTTCACCTGTGTAGGATTCTTAGAAAATATATTTATAGGGCAGACAAATGGAGATGACATTGGACTTGTTTCATCTGGAGGCCTTGAGATGGTTTTAAATAATTTTGAGAAATAAGACTTGACTGAGGGCAACTCTGAGCCTTAGGTAGGTTCATATTAGTTTGACTGAGGTCTATTTGGGAACCATTTTTAATAGATTTTTATTGATCTTTTAAATTGATCTTTTATTAATATAGAATTCCTTGGCAGACTACTGATAAAATTAATAAATCTTAACTTACATCAAGGACTGAAAGAACATTTGGCGAATATTTTGAATAATATATTAAACTCCAGACAGAAAAATGTGTTCCTTATAATTTATAATGCTCTCATTATGAATCCGAACTGCTGATATCAGAACATTTCTTTATATTAAGTATCACTAAAATTAACTTCCATTAAATAAATGCTAGAAAAATGAAAGCATGTTATATTGAAACTCAATTTGGTTATTTTCTTATGAAATATTATACATAAAATGGGTATTACTAAACTAATGTGATGATTCCCTATGTTCAGGAAAAATAAGCTTTTCATTCCCTTTCTTAGCAGAAAGGGTCTAGAAATGCCAGGTTTAATCTAATATAACTGACTATTATTATTAAAGGAGCTTAAACGTTAAAAAAAGTGAAACTATTAAGTCGATTAAGAAACAATATGTGAGTTGAATCTCAGTTGAGGTTAGACAACTGCTTTGTGTTACATGTGTAAGCTATTTCACCATTTTCTTACTAAGGAATAGGTTTGCCTAATTCATCTCTTTTGCAACCACCAAAGAAATAACAGGAAAACAATTAATTTTACTTTAATGTCTCTTCATTACTATTTATCCTACTATTTTAATCAAAGCACTATATGAAATTTGGAAATAATTCAAGTTCCCATGAAAATTATAGAATCTGTGTTTTATCTCATAAGACAAAAGAAATTGAGTAAAATACCTCAGCTAAGAGAATTATTAACTTTCTCAATACTTACTTAATTTCTTTTCGTTATTCGTTATTCAGTTGTTATACAGCTACATAAATCTAAAGCTTTCTAACCCTGGATCTATTTCATTTTCTAATAGGTAAAATAGGAAAGAAAAACTATCTATGACTGGCCAGTGGCCTGGAAGAATTAGCCAATCACATCATTTTCTGGAGTTGCATTTCTAAGTGAAAGGTGGCATGTATATAATGGTTAAGATATATCATACACAGGATGATGTCTTCAAAATACTCCTGTCACAACTCTGGTTTAATTGTCATATTCAAGAGTTATTATGATTTTAGAGAGCAACAATACAAAAATAATAACCCAAACTAAGATTTATAATTGTCATTTCCTGTCACTGTCATTTTGAAGAACTGATGACATAATAAAGAATGAAACATTATGTAATGATGTATTTCTCAGTATAGGCAAATATATAATAATCTACAGGTATTTATTGGGTACCTACCATCAACTTTATGATTATTAATGTAAAATTTTTATGTAAACTCAGTAAACAGTTTGAAAAGAAAAACAAAGGATTTTAACATTCAATTTCTGATATTATTTTTAGCTTGTTCCTAGGTCTATTTGAATGTGATCATCTTTATTCTACCCTTGGTCTAACCAAAGCTTAGAGCTTTTTATACAGGAGCTTTTATATACATAAATGAAATGGCATTTAACATAGTAGCCACAACACTTTTTTTTTCTGGTAGAACATTTGCATAAATTAGAATAAACCATTTAGTTAAGCTCTCTGAAAATCATAGCTATTCTTAAGAATGTTCACTGTACACAGTGGTTCCAGAAAAAGAAGTTGTTTGCACAAAAGTGTGACATCACGCAATTCTCTGTAACAAAGCAAACCATTTGCTTTGAAGCAAATATTAAATAAAGAGAATGTCTAATTTTTCATTTGAGACATAAAGATTTTAAAGTTATAACAAATTATTCCATGTCAATATAGAATTTTAATATTTCTCCATAATTTGTATATATAAAAGTGTTTTTGCAATAAACCTCACAAAGTATGGCTAAAAAAGTGAAGAATTCATTACTTGAAAAAAGTGTCAGTTTAGAGACATCATACATTAAGACTTTTGTGTATTTTAGATTTGTTTTCTGTATTTTTATTTTTTATTTTTTTTTATTTTTTTATTTTTTGAAAGAAAGAAAAAGAGAGGAAAGAGAGAGTGAAAGAAAGAAAAAAAAAAGAATGTACAAGAGAAAGAAAGAGGAAGAAAAAGAGGGAGAGAGAACAGGATTCTTGTTCTACTGCCCAGGCTAGAATGCAGTCTAAAAATGGGTATTAAAAACCTCTATTATGCCAA
>CAUYLG010013699.1:0-33851 GCA_963573385.1 Cacajao melanocephalus
AAAAAAACCAGACATGGTGGTGAGGGTCTGTAGTACCAGCTACTCGGGAGGCTGAGGCAGGAGAATCAGGAGGCAGAGGTTGCAGTGAGCTGAGATCGTGCCACTGCACTCCAGCCTTGTGACAGAGCAAGACTCTGTCTCTCTCTCACACACACACACACACACACACACACACACGTGTATGTGTATATATAGGTGTATATATATACATACACACATATGTATGTGTATGACTAAAATATAAAAATACATTCTGTCACATCCCTAACATTATAAATAATAAGGAACTATTGGCCTAGAGTTGGGGCTATGTATTCCAAGAGGCATCCCAAGTTTAATTTTATAAAAATAGTGCATTTTAATTTTTTAAAAAGTCTACAAGAAATTCAATTTCACAAGAAATACAGAACTAGAAATAAAGACATTTCAGATGGAATTATCATTTAAGCTCAGATCTTCCAAATATTATCCACCACCAACAAACAAATACATACTTTATATTTCAGAATGAAAAGGTTCTAAATACAAGCTACCAACAATGCTGATTTGAAACTTGTGATGTAGATAAGTATAAAGCCGGAATTAATATTTCCCATAGGAAAATAATGCCGATTTCACAACATAATTCTGAGAATTAAATGAGGATTATGTGAAAGCACCTAATCCACAACCTGGCACATAAACAAAACAGTCTTATTTACTAGTGATGCTACTATACCAGATATATTCTTATACTGAGATAAATAATACACTGAATATTGAAATCATTTCCTTATCAATCTATGTAATTAACCACAGTTGGTGTAATAAAGAAATCGCTGTAACTTTCCAGACTCAATAATTTGCATGTTTCAAGAGTGTAAACATCTCATTTATACTAAATATTTTACATATTTTCAAGGAAAAAGAGAATCAGAATATACTATATTTGACAATGTAGGGTATTAGTTCTCTTGACACACCTGTGGGTTTTTTTTGGGGTTTTTTTTTTTTTTTTTGAGATGCAGTTTTGCTCTGTCACCCAGGCTGGGAGTGGAGTGGCACGATCTCAGCTTACTGCAACCTCCACCTCCCAGGTTCAAGCAATTCTCTGCCTCAGTATCCCAAGTAGCTGGGATTACAGGTGCCTGCCACCACGCCCAGCTAATTTTTTTATTTCTAGTAGAGATGGGGTTTCACCATGTTGGCCAGGCTGGTCTTGAACTCCTGACCTCACGATCCACCCACCTCAGCCTCCCAAAGTGCTGGAATTACCGGTGTGAGCCACCGCACCCAGCCACCAGCATGTATTAACCAAATAAAGTTGGCTACAAATAATGGAAATCATGCAAAGCCACACTGTCCACCTTTTCACAGTCTTCCAGTATGAGCTGGTTTCGTGGACATCACTACACCCGTACACATCTTGTATATCAGAACTCAATACCTGCCTAATGCTATCTTTGCAAAAGAAGATAAAAACTGGGTTTCAACCATATCATGCTGGCTCATACACCTACTTAATGTCTAGAGCCAAATAAGTTGCTTACATATACGATCGCTAATGAAAAAAGTCATTTGATGCAGAAAATTGAGCCAGTAAAACAAACTAAAAAAAAACTCTGATAAACTAACTCAAGATTCCTGAATTACAAACCAGAATTCCTAGAACTCTAGTTTCCTTCATCACACTTGATAGCCTAAATACAAGGCACTAGCACTGTTCTGTATGCAAAAACCCTACTGTTAATAAACTCCTGTATTATTAGAAAAAATAGAGACTCAACAGATAAAAAAGACAAAATAAGTATAATATGCTGTTGGAAAGTAGAAAATAAGCACCTAACCTGAGGCACCCATACTGGGGTTAAACTAACACAATCCGTTTTACAGTCACATTTCAGGACCCCATCTCCCATCTCCTACATGTAATAAGCACAAGACATCTGAGGTCTCTGCCCCTAAACTGGAACAGTGAGTATGAACATGTTTGAATTAAAATCCACTGCACCAGAGAGACAGATCAGAGGCCAAGGAACTTGTTAAAAACACAGGAAAAAGGATCCTCATGCACAGAGGATTATTGGCACAGTCCAACAGACGTCAGATATTTCTGCTGCTACTGGAAAAGAAACATTAAATAAAAACCGTATCCACAATCAGGCAAGGCAGATTATCAGGCAGTATGCACCTATATGGGGATCAGCTGTTTACAGTTAGCGTTTGTTGTGAATGAACTGGCATTTGTCTGGGTAGGTTGATGCTCGTGCATATTAATTTTAAAATACTTTGAGTACTCTCTCTGAAGACAGGCAAACACAAAATATTGTGATAAAATGGAAGACGGTGCTGGGTTAAGATGAAGTAAGCAAACTATACCTTAACTGAATGTAACTAAAACCCCTGAATATAACTGAAAATCCTGGAAAGAATGACAAACCAGCAATCTGAGATTCAGAAAAAAAACAACAACGGGCAAACTGTGGAAGAAAACTAGAACTCAAAGTACAACCAATTCAGCAATGAGTTTCCAACTGTTTTTTATGTACCCCAAACTCCAAGCCTGAATCCAAACCTTGGAACTACACACCATGAACAAACACAAAGACACAAAATAAGTCTTCTCTTTCTGGTTAGAAAGTGTGAATGGAGGCCGGGAACAGGGGCTCACGCCTGTAATCCCAGCACTTTGGGAGGCCAAGGCAGGTGGACCACGAGGTCAGGAGATCAAGACCATCCTGGCCAACACGGTGAAACCCCTTCTCTAATGAAAATACAAAAATGAGCTGGGCATGGTGGCGCATGCCTGTAATCCCAGCTACTCAGGAGGCTGAGGCAGAGAATCACTTGAACAAGGGAGTTGAAGGCTGCAGTGAGCTGAGATCACGCCACTTGCCCTCCAGCCTGGTGACAGAGTGAAACTTCATCTCAAAAAAAAAAAAAAAAAAAAAAAAAAAGAGTGGGAATGTGGGAATGGAGGGCATATGGGACTGAGAGAATGGGGAATATCCCCCAGCTTTTTCTTCTTTTACCTTTCTCTTCCAGCCCTGTCCCTAGGCGAGCGCATCTCACAACCAGCAGCTATAATAGCTGAGGAGACACATAAACCTCAAGAAGAGGAATTTTTCTGACCAGCAGACCAGTGGTACAAGGAATGTGACAGAACTGCAAGGAGAAATAAGACAAATCCACACTTACAGCTCGAGATTTCAATATTCCTTACTGATCAATAAGTAGAAAGCAAATTAGCAAGAATATCAAAGACTTAAATAACACTATCAATCAACTTGACCAGAATGATATTTATAGAACCTTCCACCCTAAAACTGCATAATACACATTCTTTTTAAGTGCACACAGAACAGTTATTAAAACAGATCATTTCCTAGGCCATAAACAAGTCTCAACAAATTTAAAATGATTCAACCTACAGAAAGTTTGTCCTCTGATCACAGTGAAATTTAAGTAAGAATCAATAAGAGAAAGATATCTGAAAAACTTACAAATATTTGGAAACTACATCAACACACTTCTAAAACAACACATGGGTCAAAGAAGAAATGAAAAGAGTATTTTGAACTAAATGAAAATACTACTTATTAAAATCTATGTAACATAACTAAAGCAGTAGAGAGAAATTTATAACACTGAACTCATGTTAGAAGAGAAAGCTCCCATATCGATGACCCCAGTTCTACCTTAAGAAACAGGAGAAAATTAAACCCAAACCAGGCAGAAGAAAGGAATAATAATGGACAAAGTATACATCAATGAAATAGAAGACAGGAAAGCAATAGAAAACAAATACAAAACCGAAACTGTTTCTCTGAGATGTGTAAAATTGACAAATCTTGGTCCAGAATAATCAGGAGGACAGTGAGAAAAAATACCCCAATTACCAGTATCAGAAATGAGAATGCTTACATCACTACAGATTACACAGATTTTAAAATGTTTCTCAACAAGAAACACATAATTTGAATAGTCCTATATTTATTAAATAACTTGAATTCACATTTTAAAATCTTCCAGCAAATAAAATTCCAAGCCCAGTTAGCTTCTGAGAAATTGTATCAAATGGTAAGGATGAAATAATATCAATTCTATGCAACTTAGCTTAGGAAACTGAAGAGGAGGAAACTGAAGTTGAAACTTCCAACTTATTCTATGAGGCCAGCATTAATCTGATACTAAAACCAGACAAAGACATTAGAGAACAAGAAAATGAAAAGTCAATATTCCATGTGAATGTAGATGCAGAAACAATTCAAATTCTTAGCAAATCAAATACACCAACCACATGAAAACAAGCCACAGGTCAGACCTGCCCTCCTTTAGAGCACTGCTTCCTATCATAATAGCTTAAATCAAATAATTAAGGAAAATATTTATATCACATACTTAACTGATCAGGTTTTCTACTGGAGGTGAAAGGCTTGGACATCAGCTACTCTGGATTCTGCTGAAGAACTGATGACAGTATTCTAACATCTCCTTTCCTACACATTATTTTCCTTGGAGTTCAGAACTTTCTTTTGCTTATTATTTTATGTATGTATCACCAATTCAACCTTGAGACTCTCATCAGTTGTCTAAAACTTTTCTAAAGACAATTAATTGCATCAGGTTTCTATCAATCTCATTTTCCTGAAGACTCTTCTGGAGACTTCTAACCCACTCCAATCTGAACTGCTAGCCCTCTATCCCCTTCTTTTTCCTGTCATTCTGAAGAATCTTTCTGCTTTTTTGACTTTCCTGTATCTTGTAATTCATTTCCTTCATTTAGCTGGCTTTCTTATTTTGATGGATCACATCCTCCAACAGATTCCTTAGAAAGTACATAAGATAGGCAGATTGTTTTTGAAGATGTACATATCTAATTCTATTCTTACATTTGAATAACAGTAACAATGCATATGGAATTCAGAGATTGAAAATTATTTTCCTTCAGAATTTTGATGATGCTTTTTCAGTTTCCAATGCTACCACTGAGAGGTACAAAGCCAACTCATTCCTGCACCCCACTCCCGTCCCAGGACGCATGAACGATCTGTTTGGCCCCAGTGATTTCAAATTTCACCACAATGTGCTTTAGTTTGGATCTATTTTCATCCATTGTACTGAGTACAGAGTGAGCCTTTTCAATCAGCAAACTTTATGCTCTTCAGTTAAGAAAATTATCTTGAATCATTTTGTTGATTTCTTTTCCATTTTCTCTGCTGTTTCTTTTGACAACTGTTATTTGAATACTGAAACTCCTGGACTGATCCTGTGATTTTTAACACTCCTCCTTCATTTCTTTTCATAATTTTTGTCCTTTTGCTCTATTTTTTCAGAGATTCTTTCAACATTAGCCTCTGATAATTCTATGGAGTTTTTGGTTTTTACTATCAGAATTTCAATGTCTAAGAGCCTTTTTTAAAAGGCTTCTTTCTTGTTTCATGGTTATTTTCTCTTATTTCTAGAGGTAATAATAGTTATATAATTTTCCTCTGCAAAATGTATGTCTCTCCAAGTTTTTTTTATTCCATTTATTTTAACTTCTATCTTTCATACATTTAGAGTTTCTTCAAATATCTAGTAATCCTTGTTAGATGCTCATATTTAAGAACAGCTGATATGGAGCTAAAAAGCTGATCTGGAGCTTTGATACATGGAGTGATCTAACTGGCCTGTTTATTTCAGGAACCTCTGATGACTAAATTTCCTCTTTCTTCTTTTATCTTCCCTTTTGTTTGGTCAGATTCCCAAGAAAAGACTTTTTTTTTCAACCTCCTGCCTGAAATCTGAAGGTCTAACTGCCAGTATTCTGGGAGCCCAGTAGGAAAAAGACAGGAGAAAGATAGCTAAGGTCCAATTCTCCTATTTTTAGCATGGAACTTCAGCCCTCAACTATGCCTAGTGTCTCCCAGGCTAGAGAGTTTCTGGTTTTCCCCCCTCCTAAGGATAAATTTTGCTTTTGGCAAAGGTTAGGAGTGAGCAGTTCAGCATTTGCGCAGCTGACTGGTTAGGTGGTTTTGCGGGGAAGTCCCAGAAACCCAATGCTTCTTCATCTGACTTTCAACCAATTGTCATTTCAACTCCATTTCCACACACTGTCATTCCGGAGCTTTTTGAGACCTCTTGAGGTTGTTTTGTTGATCTCCTCTGCTAGAGTTCAGTTTTCAATTATTCATATACTCTCCAGATTCTAAAACTGTGTTGATATTGTCTCCTTCCAATCCCTATTTACTGATCTTTCAGTGGGTTTCCGGAGGTAACAAATGTTTTATGCTCATCCCATTTTTTATACCTAATAATATTATTTCTTATTCATTTAAACTCATTATAGATAGTTTTGAAATTTTTTCTTTCTGGCCAGGTGTGGTGGCTTACACCTATAATCCCAGCACTTTGGGAGGCTGAGGTGGGTGATCACTTGAGGTCAGGAGTTAGACACCAGCCTGGCCAACATGGTGAAACCCCGTCTGCACTAAAAATACAAAAATAAGCCAGGTGGTGGTGAATGCCTGTAATCCCAGCTACTCAGGAGGCTAAGGCAGGAGAATTGCTTGAACCCAGGATGTAGAGGTTGCAGTGAGCCAAGATCGAGCCATTGCACTCTGCACTCCAGCCTGGACAACAGAGTGAGACTCTAACTCAAAAAAAAAAAATTCTTTCTTTTGAATAAAGAGATATTAGAAACAAAATCTCTAAGAAGTTAAGAAACATGCTTTTACTATCAATTAACCCTGACAATGATACAATTCCTGGTGACTTCAAATTGAGATCAGGTAGTTGTATTATGGATCACAGAAATCCCTGGTTTTGTTGTTTGAAGTTTATTAATAAAATTCAATTATGCCCATTGATTTGAAAAATATTTTAACTGACAAAGCTCAGTGCAAATTAGATAAGCGATTTCACACATCTATATTTGACATTTAATAAAATTTAAGACATTTAATAATTACAACAATTTTAGTACTAATTTGTGCTAATTTTATTTTTAGAGTTTTATAAATATAATCTCAGTTTTATATCAAAATATGTTTACAGGGAAAATAAGAATGAACAAGATAAATTCCAGACATATTCATAATACATGCTTATTACTTAAGTATGATTAAATATTAGCATAAGTTAAAATTTTCAACTCATACTATTTCTCTTTCTATTCTCCAACAAACAATTTTATAAAAATAGTACAGCTCTAAAACCTGGGAAAAGCAAAGTTGGAGAAAAGAGGGACAAAATTATAGAATACGTAAATCTGAAGGTTTTACAGAATTAAAAACTGCACATTTGTAAATCTGAGCTTTATTTTATTTTATACTATTAAAGAGTCTTTGAAAACCAAACTCGATAAATAACTGCCTGAAATTTTATAATCTATTCAGCAGTTTGGGTTCTCAATCAGAACTGATTATCTTTGAGATCAATTCATTCATTAATCACTTTTTTAGTGACTACTATATACTATGTACTTATTATTGGCACTTAAGATACAGCAGCGAACAAAGCTATCACTGCTCTCATGGAAACATCCATTCTAGTTTTGAACAGAGAAAATAAACAAAAACCACTGCTATCATGGAACATCTATCTTAGTTTTGAACAGAGAAAATCAACAGAATAAATAAAAAGGTAGTAAGTACTATCAAGAAGAAGGAACACAGAGCTAGTGGTCATGCAATGTTAAGTAAGTTAGTTTAAAAAGGTCTAACTGGAGATTTCACTGATTCAGAACGTCTTTGCCTAATTTTAAAGTTGTCCCTTCAAAAATTAACCAGTGGCCTATGATAATGAAGTTTAAATAGGAAAGGAAAATAAGTTGGAAGATCCTAAGAAAATGCAGCAACTACCAACAAAAACCATTTCTTCTGAGAAAGCTAAGACAAAAAATATTATATTGATGAAATTTAAAAAGCCAGATGTGATGATACTCCAACAAATGTTATTGTTGATTATTACCATAACACTTCAAAATTAAACTTTATCATTTAAAAAATCAGACACTAGACAATATTTAAATTTCTTTTATCATGAATAAATAATATATAGATTTTTACATCATATCATTTAAACCCTAAATGAGAAACTAGAATATCTGAACTGTATCATGCCAATATGCTAGTTTCCAAACTAAGTACCAGAAAGAAATATCTAACGTCATTTTTTGAAATGTAATAATTAATTTGATGAAAATTTACCTTGCCCAGAGCGGCTTTGGCGAGAGTCTACACTTGACTGTCTTCGATCCGGTGGTTCCTCGCTCCCTCCATCTGCATAAAATTAAAAAGAGCGTAAGCAAATAGATAATGAGATTGACATAACAGTGTCTCTAACATTATCTACATATTAAAACTACTAAATCGATCATTTATTTGCATTTCCTATAATCCGGATCATTAATATATTTGAGGATTTTTCTTATATAAACCAATGGTTCTTATCCTTATTTTTATGGGTTTACACTCCCCCTAGAAGTATTAAGGTGTAGGTGTTTTCTCCTCCCGCATATGTATACACTCTACTTTTCATATAATGAAGGAAAGTTATCAACTCAAAAGTTCATTCACAAAATTCCAGTTAAGAAGAACTGATTTAAAGCAATCTTTTAAATTAATTGCAGCTGCTTTTTCTGTCTAAAGTACAGTACATCAAATAATCCCTAGGACTGTTTTACTATAATAAGAATTACATGTGTATGTTTTATAAGAGATAATCAATAAACCTATAAGAGAGATCACTAAAAGATAAAAACCAAATAAATCTTGACTTCATTTTACCATGATTTTAAAAATTATATAGAAACAAATCGATTTCATTATATACATCTTTTTTTAAGAAATAAGCAATACAGTATATTCCCTCACGTACTTTAAGAAAAGCTAAAACAAATTTAACTTTATATAAATAATTCCCTCAATTTTATTACATAGAAACAGAAAAATTACGCATCATAAATAAATGAAAATAGGCACAGTAAAATAGAAATTAACACACTGAGTATGTAAAGTATAATATAAAAAAATGAAACTAAACGAGGCGGAATCTTTAACATAGTGGTCTATACACCTATAAATCTGTTATCAGTTTAATCAGATTAAAAATGCATTAAGGCATCAACAATTTCCTTTGTTTTTTCTTTCATACAATCACTTGTCTTATTTTTAACTTGACAAAGAAAAGGAGTAGTAGCTGCAAGCAGGTTTAATAAAGACGATTCTTGTTCTGTCATCTACTTATGCTATGGTTTATTCTTTGTAAGAGAGCTTGTGTATTAACATTTATTGCTTTTTAAACAGATGGCTTGCTTTTTAATTCATTATTGATATAAAGCTTACTTTTAAGAATATTTATTATATGTGAGGTCTACTAATTCATGTATATATATCAACCACTCTTTATTTTGTAGAAGGCTGTTAAACTAGCAAGTGCAACAGCATTTAATCTATCGATTCAAAATATATGATGACAATACAAAATAGTAAGTACGCTGGCAGGAAATATTCATATCTCTTAGTCCACAATAATCTAATAAAATACTTCACTAAATTAATTAGTCAGATTTGTAAAATAACATATCACATAGAAAGATATTTAAAGTGATAGGCAACCAAATCTTTTCTTCCAGTATGAAAATACTTTTAAAATACAAATCAGTTTAAATATTATTTTAGTTCTGCTGTTACTATATAAGTTACTACATTTGAATAAAAATAAACATGTTGACAAAATAAGATGTTATCTGAAACACAAATATGAAGAAATTTTCCTTTGACATTATTGAAAAAATTAAAGCAAAAATAAACATGAATTACCATCTCTGAATGGTGATCTGCCTCTGCTGAAATTAAAACTTAATTTCTTTAATTTATACCCTTTTAAAGGAAATGTGAATGTTTATAATCCTTCTTAGCTGTATTTCAAATTCTAAGTAAACAATTCTATAAATTATATGGATTCTTTTCAGTAAGGCTCAGTATTTCAACTGAGCCAATTCAAATTATTAAGTTTTAAACCCTCTAGGATTCCTTCCACCTCACTCTCTTGTGAATTAATATTCAGTATGTCCAAAAATCCTAAAGTTTTTTTCTTTCTACAATGTATTTAAGAACAGAGAGAAAGGCAGTCAACAATTACTACGTACTATCTGCCAAGTATTTCATACAGTTCATCAAAGCCCTATGAAGTAAAGACCTGTTTCACAGACGAGGACACTGCAACTCATGGTGACTAACTGAAATCCAATGACAAGACCAGTAAAAGTGAAACTGGATTTTAACCCAAGCCTGTTTGACTCAATACATTGATCTGATACTAATTTCTACCTAAATTAATTATTTGAGTTCAATTTATGTTCCCATTTTATTCTTTTCTCATAAAAATGATGTTAAAAAAAAGCAGTAATGAGTAACTATAGCAATTCTTCCTTTACAGAATAGAGGCTTTCTAACAAAGTAGGTTATGAGGACTCAGTCTTATAATCCGCCTATTTGCTTCCAATATAAAATCAAAAGATATATTCTCTAAAGAAAAAAATGCTTTCCCCAAAAGCCAAGTTTGGTCTATCTATTCGTTCTACTAAAAGAGAGCTTCTTTTGACAATGAACTGGCCACAACCAAAATAAAGTACCTCAGTAGGAATTCTCGTACATTGCCAACCCTATAACCCTCCCTCCCCAGGTCTATATTACTGCTCCTTTTTCTTTTTTTTTAAAAAAAAAAAAAAAAAAAAAATACTTATGAATTTTTATTCACAGTGGGTTGTACTTTTTTTTTTTTCTGAGAATCTTGCTCTATCGCCCAAGCTGGAGTGCAATGGTGTGATCTCGGCTCACTGCAACCTCCACCTCCTGGGTTCAAGTGATTTTCCGGCCTCAGCCACCTAAGTAGCTGAGATTACAGGTGCATGCCACCATAACTAGCTAATTTTTTGTATCTTTAATAGAGACGGGTTTCACCACGTTGGCCAGGCTGGTCTTGAACTCCTGACCTCATGATCTGCCCGCCTCGGCCTCCCAAAGTGCTGGGGCTACAGGCATGACTCACCGTGCCCAGCCTATTACTGCTCCTTTCTAATGAATACCATTATTTAAGAAATTCTAGGGCTGGGCAAAATGAGTGATGCCTGTAACCCCAGCACTTTGCAAGGTCAAGGTGGGAGGATCGCTTGAAGCCAAAAATTCGAGGTTACAATGAGCTATGATCACACCACTGAGCTTCAGCTGGGTGACAGGGAGAGACCTTGTCTCTTAAAAAAAAAAATCTATCTACTATTAAGAAAATTTAGCACATGACATTCTGTATATCCATGCCTGAGTAACTAAAGTCCCTCTCACACATCTGTTCCTTTCAACTCTATGAAATCAATCACTGCAAGCTTAGGTATACATGCTTTACTAGGAATTCAAGAAAAAAGCTGCTCTAACAAGAACAGAAATAAATAAAACTAGTTCCTTCTAAATGCTTACAGTGTGAAAATATGCTACATTTTCTTTTTAATGAAAAGGTTAATGCTCATTACATTGATATATGAATTACTCTTATCAAATCAACTCCTTGAGAGGGAAACACCTTTAACTTACCTATGGTGAGGCACAGTGTTAACCTGCATGTGCTGTCACAGAAATTACACTGCGAGAACTAGAACCCTGACCTACCTGTTTAATGTTTTTAAAAAAATCTTTAAACACATTTACCTAGAATAATTTGCATTTTAAAAAGATAGCCCTTACAGTAGTGTAGAGACTAGGGTGGTTGTTTTTGATACTGGATGAACAAACACATGTGGTTCTAATAAAACTTTATTTATAGACAATAAAATTTTAATTTCCTATAATTTATATGTCACAAAATATTTTTTTCAGCCATTTACAAATATAAAAACCACTCTTAGATTATAGGCCCTACAAAAACTAGGAGTGATCTAGATATGGCCAGTGGGAAATTACCCCTGATCTAAAGGCAGGGACATTAGTTTAGAAGGCTAATTAGAGCAATCTCTGTGAAAAGGAATGAGTTGAATGACTTGAGAGTAAGGCCAGGAAGGATGAGAAGGCAGCTCTGCAAATGATGTCTAATCTACCCTAGGGGCCATTGAAAGTTTAATGGCCCCATGGGCTCAAGGACCCTTTTCTTGGCTTTCTCTAGGTGATCCTTTGGGGAGTAAAATGTAAAATTCCCCAAAACCACCCCAAAGAAATGGAATACCTGACTGCTTAATTACATGTTAAATCTCAATCTTCTCTGTGACCAAGAAAGGCTTTCTGGAGGTGACTAAAAGTGCACAATGCACTGTGAAAGGGATTTTTTTCCCCTTAAGTAAAGTTTATGGTTCTTAACTCTAAATAAAACAGTGTTGAAAAGCACAATATCTAGATTATGTTGTAATATCATTTCCTATTTTCATGAAAAACTAATGTGTATATCATTTTACAGTCTAAATTTGATACTTGGGTTTGAAACCAAAATTAGATTTTGACTATTAAAATCCATTTATAAAAATTTCTGTAACAAGTATTTTACATAAACACTTCATGAGAGTTAATAAGGAAATAAAAGCAGCCCACCAAAAATTTCTATTGGTAACCTATTTTCTCCAAATGCAGAATGAAAATATGGCATGTCAAAAAAGACAGACCCAGGCAGAATAGAAGAATGCAACAGTCCTCTGTAGATGACCTACTCCTTTTATTTAATTTGTAATTATTTATAAAAGTTTTCATGAAAAAAGCAAAATGGAACCCAGTAATCACTAAGACACCTGAGACAGACATCAATAAGTTATTAGAGGAGATATGAAATAATATGCCTGTAAATGAAATATAAAAATAAGGAACTTCTTAGAATGTTTAATTTGTATTCTACTTTTAGATTTTAAGGTAACCAGAAAATGTGTGGGAATATATACTCATGTACATACAAATGCACAAAAAGTCAGTATGTGGCATAAAAAGACCCAAGTTTTAGTTCCATATCTGCCATTTTTAGATGAATTTCTCTGAGTTTCAGTGTTTTTATCTGTAAAACTGAGATCAAAGTAACATCATCCTCTGAAGGCTGTTGTGAGGTTCAAATGAGCTAATATATGTGACAGCACTTTGTAGTCTCTAAATTGGTCATCTTCAACCAGGAGCAAAACAGGGACTTCTAGGGACATTTTTGGTTGTTACAATTAGAAGACTGCTACTCATTTCTAAAGGGCAGAGGCTAGGGATGCTGCTAAATATTCTAGAATTCACAGGACTGCCTACCACAACAAAGAATTATCAGACCTCAAATTTCAATAGTGCCAAGAGCTGAGAAACATGTTTATAACGTAAATGTTCTTAACAATCATATATAAATAAGTTACTTATCTTATTGTGAATAAATTTCAAATATACAGAAAATACAGTGAAAAGTATAACTCACACTAATACAGCAACTATCAAACTTTACCAAATCTTAAGATTTCCCATTACATCACTTTGTTTTAAACTAAAACACTACCAGTTATACACAACTAATATTTTCATTATACAGTTCTCCAATACAATTTCCCTTCCTCCATCCCTCCCCAAATTAACGACTATCCTATTTTAATATGTAAAATCATGTGCATGTTTTTATACTTTTATTACATATGTATGCCTCCACAAATGTTTATATTGCACAAGTAGAATGATACTATGTCATCCAGCAATGTGCCATTTTACTTAATATTTATGTCTTGAAATTCATCTGTGTGGACATTCACTTTAACTCTAGAAGGGTATTCCACTGTATGAATGTATCAATTATATCTATTCTCTTACTAATGAAGATTTAGCTTCCAAATTTATAATACTTTAAAAGGAAGTCTGCAATGAACCATTTCCTGCAGCACATGTCTAATCTGCTTGTATTTAAGCTCCTTGCGCACATGTTCAAGATACAGAAGTGAAACTACTAAATCACAAAAACTCTAGAAGACCAACCAAATTTCTGCCAAAGATAGTTGCGTTTATTTTTATTTCCACAAAAAGTGAATGTTCCCATTTCCTCACAGTCTCATGAATATTACTCCAGTCTTCTTCATTTTTGCTAAAGAATGTGAACTGGTATCTGATTCTTGTTTAGTGTGTCTTTCCCTCATTAATAATGAAGCTGAGCATACGTTTTACTGGCCGTTTGGTGTGTGTATATTCTTGTTTATATCCTCTGCCTATTTTTGCCACAACTTTCTGATCTGCATGTTTTCTGATGAGAAATCTACAGTCATTCAAATGTTGTTCCCCTCTAGGTAATGTGTTATTTCTCTTGGGCTGCTTTCAAGATTTTTTCTTTATCTTTAGTTTTCAGCAGACTGATCATATAGTGATTGAATGTGAATTTATTTGTGTTTATCCTATTAAGGATTCAGTCAGCTTCTTGAATCTGTAAGTTTGTGCTATTTGCCAAATTTGACAAATTCTCAGCAATAGGTTTTTCAAATATTATTTTAACACCACAGTTTTCCTTCTCTTCTTCTGGAACTCCAGTGGCATGAATCTAGACCTTTTGTTATTATCCTACAGATCCCTGTGGTTTTATTCCCACCCCCGTCTTTCTCTCTGTTGTTTAGATTTGGATAACTTCTATGGCTCTGTCTTCAAGTTCACTGACTCCTTCTGCAGTCACCTCCATTATGCTACTTAACTCATCAAGTTTGCTTCTTGTTTGGGTCTTTATATTTAATATTTCTAAAATTTTCATTAGGTTCTTCTTTATATCTCCTATTTCTTAAGACTTTTTATTTTTCCATTCATTTCAAGAAGGTTCACATGATTGCTTGTTGGAGCATTTAAAAAATTTTTTTCCCATTAGGAATATATTTATTATTTTTAATAAAATAGGGTGTTTATTTAATTTCACATGTGAGAGAGAAAAATTTAAGACTTTTCAGGCTGAAATAAATTACACTTCAGAAGAGAGGCACCAACTGTTCTAATAACAATAAATGGTTTCCTTTTATTATTTTACTCCATAGAGAAGTATTTTTATAACAGTTGCATTTAATTCTTTGTCAGATAATTCCAATATCTTGGTCATCTCTTGGAGCTGGTATCTATTGTCTTTTCCCTTGAATAATTGATATGTTCCTAGTTCTTTGTGTATCAATTTCATATGTAATTTGTATGTCAATCCTTATATGTAATTTTGGTTGTATCTACACATTCTGAATGTTTTGAGTTATGAAACTCCAAGTCTTCTTTAATACTACAGGAAATGTTAGTTATATTTTTCAAAGCCTTTGCTATTCATATCTGTACTGCCTGTGTACCCCAAAGTGGTCATTCAGGATGCTGGGTAGTGATTTGTTAGTTCAGTTTAAAGTCCATGGCATGACCGTTAGGACCAAATTCACATCTGTGAAGCTCAGGAGTGAGTCCAGGAGCTCATAAAAACTTAATGTGGTTGACTTTGAGGTGCCTCTCACTGCAATCTTTTCAGAGTTTCTAGTTCCCTAAGACTCCTCTTTTGTACCCTGACAAAACCTGGGGCGATAGTAACCTTGCTCTGCCATGTATTTCATGAGTGTATCTGTGTCCGGAGCACAGTGGTAGGAAGACAGAAAAAAAAAGCTTTCATTAATAATCTAAAGAATGGTCCCACAATTCTTGGGACTATAGCTCTACCAGAGAGAATGGTGGTTCTTTCTCAGCATTTTGACTTATGTGAATTCTTGATGTTACTACTAAGGTAGGGGGCTGGGGCAGCAGAAAATAAAATAACAGGAAAGGGGAGTGAGCATTTGCATACTCTGAGTGTTAAGAGTTCCTTTCTCATTCCTCAAAACAGATCTAGAGGGCTTCCACTGTAAATATCTCTTTCTGTGCCCTGGTGCCCACTCTTAGCTTTTGAACTACATTGTAAACCTAGCCTCCATGCCTGCCCCAGTGCCAGGTGAGCCCCCACAGCTTCAGATTCCAGGCTGGACCCTGCAGCCCTTCTCCAGATCTGCCCTACCAGCAGGCTGGCCCCACATACCCAGGGCTCCAGACCTGTCTCATTGCCAGGCCAGCCCGAGGGCCCTGATGCTATAGGCAGGCTCCCAACTACTCAGACTCCAGGCCAGTCACAGGCCCCACACTGGCCCCAGAACCAGGCCAGCTCTCAAAGTCCCAAGTTTCAGACCCACCCCTTGCCAGGCTAGCATCTGTGGTCTCAGAATCCAGGCCCGACTTTGAGGGCCAAGTCTCCAGTTGATCCAGGCCCGTCCCAATATACCCTGATACCAGGACACACCTTGCATGCCCAGGCTCCAGGACCAAGGCTTGCCTCACAGACAACAGGCAGGAGGATCACTTGAGCTTGGGAGGTCAAGACTGCAGTGAGCCATGATCACACCACTGGGTGAACGGGACAGGGTCTTGCTCTGTCACACACTGCACTCTAGCCTGGACGAGCGAGACATACCCCATCTCGAAAAAAGAAAAAACCTTCTGCACAGCAAAGAAAACAATCAACAGAGTGAAGAGAAAATATCTGCAAACTATACATATGATAAGAAGCTAATATTAAAAATATGCAAGAAATTCAAACAATTCAATAACAAGAGAACAAATTATCTTATTTAAAAATTGGCAAATAACCTGAATAGACATTTTTCCAAAGAAGACACATAAAGAGCCAACGGGTATACAGAAACATGCCCAACAGCACTAACCATCAGGGAGATGCAGATTAAAACCACAATAAGCTACCACCTCATACATAATAAAGCAAAAGATAAATGTCACTAAGGACGTGGAGAAAACGAACTTGTACACTGTTGTAGTAATATAAAATTAGTACAGCGATTATAGAAAACAGTATGGAAGTTCCTTTAAAAATTTAAAAATAGTGCCGGGCGCGGTGGCTCATGCCTGTAATCCCAGCACTTTGTGAGGCCAAGGCGGGCGGATCATGAGGTCAAGAGATCGAGACCATCCTGGCCAACACGGTGAAACCCCGTCTCTACTAAAAGTACAAAAAATTAGCCAGGCACGGTGGTACGTGCCTGTAGTCCCAGCTACTCGGGAGGCTGAGGCAGGAGAATTGCTTGAAACCGGAAAACGGAAGTTGCAGTGAGCCGGAAACTCACCGCTGCACTCCAGCCTGGCGATGGAGCCAGACTCTGTCTCAAAAAAAAAAAATTAAAAATAAAACTACCATGTGACCCAAGAATTCCCACTTTTAGTATTATCTGAAGGAAATTAAATCAGTATGCAAAGAGATAGCTGTATTCTCTTGCATGTTCATTACAACACTGTTCACAACAGCCAAGATACGGAATCAACCTAAGTGTTCATCAACCGATGAATGACTAAAGAAAATATAGTGAATGTGTGAGTGAATACAGTAAACATACAAACACACAATGTAATATTATTCAGTCTTAAGAAAGAAAGAAATCCTGTCATTTGCAACAACATGGATGAACCAGGAGGACATCATGCTATTTAAACTAACTCAAGCACAAAAAGACAAATATCCATTGTCTCACATGTGGAACCTAAAAAAGTCAAAATAACTAAAACTGAGTAGAACAGTGGTTGCTAGGAGGTTGGAGAGGGTGGGGTGTGCAGGAAAAAATGAGGAAATGCTGCTCAAAGGGTAATGAGTTTAGTTTGATAGGAGAAACAGGTGCTGGACATCTATTGTACAGAATGGTGACTGTAGCAAATAATAGTGTACTGCATATTTCTTAAAATTGCTAAGAGTATAGATCTTAAATATTCTCAGCAAAAAGCAAAAAAATAGTTTGAGATGATATGTTAATTAGCTTGATTTAATCCTTTCACAATTCATATATATATATATCAAAACATCACATTGTACATCATAAATATATAATTTTAGTTTTAAATTATGCCATAATATACAATAAACAGTATATAAAGATTTTCTGATAGATTATCCGAAACAAAATCTACAATAATAATTTTTGTATTCCAACCATTTGAAAAGGTATGTATTTTAAAATATGGAAATATATGAAAGGAAAAATTTAAAAGGGCTCTATCAGGAGTTTTTCACTGAATAGGAAAGGCATTCATGCATGTATTAATAATAGATCATGCTTAAGAGATTAATACTTTGAAAGTAATTCTGAGTTTCCATAATGAAATGATTGTATAATTGTTTGTTTTGGTTTTTTTAAAACATTTTTTGAGACAGGGTCTTGCTCTGTCACCCACAATGGAGTACAGTGGTGTGAAAATGGCTCATTGCAGCTTTGACGTCCTGGGCTCAAGTGATCCTCTCATCTCAGCCTCCTGAGTAGCTGGGACCACACGTGCACCAAAACACCTGGCTAATCTTTTTTTTTTTTTTTTGTAGTTTTTATAGAGAACAGGGTCTTACTATGTGGCTCAGGCTGGTCTCAAAACTCTTGGGCTCAAGCAACCCTAAGCGACCCTCTTGCCTCAGCCTCCCAAAGTGCTAGGAGGACAGACATCAGCCACTATGGCCCCAATAGTTTTTAATTATAAAGACTGTAATTCTTATCCTTCCCAAATTGAATGAAACCAAATTAATTTTTCATTCTATCAGACTTTCTTTCAGTTAATTATATGACTGATTCATGTCATTTTACAGTGAGAACAGTAACAATCATTATGTAGAACCTGTCTATATATATATTGAAGATTACATACTCAGTAGATGTCCTGCATCTTTAAAAGCTCAGAATATAGATAAAAGTCCACAGATTTTAAACTTGTCAGACACTGATGGAAGATATCTTAGTTAAGAACTCTGGGCCATCCAAAAATTATAAAAAGAATTGTGAAAAGGTAGTGGCAATGGAATAATTTTGGGATCTTCCAAAACTCCAACATAAGTATCATCAAAGCAATCAGAGAGTAAAACAACTACCCAGGAACAAGAATTACAATACTGCGTAACAAGGTATGATACTGTAAGAGATATATCTATATAGATATATACATACATATGTCTTAGTCCCAGTTCCTGACACAGGTCTCTTAATCCTTTGGAATTTCCTGGGTGATGAGAGTGTCTTTTGTTCTAATGAGTTAATTCTTGGTGGGCTCCTGAATAGGGGTTGGTCACCAGAAAGACCAAGCCATGATCAGAAGTTAGGAACTTTCAGCCCATGATCCCTTACCCTCCAGGAAGGAGAGAAGGGCTAGATATTTAGTTAACAGTCCAACATGCCTACGTGATAAAGCCTCCACAAAAATTCCTAAATTACAGAGTTTTGGGAACTTCTGGGTTGCTGAATATGTGGACAGTGGTGTGCCCGCAAGGGGGCATGGGAGCTCCAGGCTCTTTATCAATACCCTGCCTTAAGCATCTCTATCATCTGGTTATTCCTAAGTCGTACTGTTTCATAATAAACAGCTAAATATGTGTAAAGTGTTTCCCTGAGTTCTATGAGACATTCTAGCAAATGCTCAAACCTGAGGAGGGGATTGTGGAAACCCCCAATTTTTCTGCCTGTCAAAAATACTAGAAACTCAGACTTGGCAACTGGCATCTGAAGTGGCTGTCAGGTTTGTGGGATTTGACTTTACCTCTAGGTATCCAGATTTGAATTGAATTACAGGACATCTGATTGGTATCTTCAAAAAAGTGAAGAATTGTTTGGTGGGGAAAAAAAATGCCCCCACACATCTGGTCACAGAAGTGTTCTGCATGAAGAGTATAGTGGAATACTACTGTTGGATTTTCCTCTGTACACAAGGTATCCTTGCAAACCCTAAAATATAAATGGGTAGAGCTAAGAACAAACAAAATAGCTAGAGACCTGAAATTTAATGAGCATCCACATGAAACAAAATGGGTGGGGGGAGAGCGGGTTGGGGAGCAATAGGGGGTATGAGAGACCACAAAACTGGTAATCACTAGAATGCAACTCACTGGAAAATACAGAGTTAATTTGATAACAGCAGCTGACAACAAAAGGTGTGTGCCCACTCTAAGAACAAATGAGTACATGGGACCTGCAGCAGAAAGTTCAGAAGAGGCTGGGCCAGTTTAGCCAATGTATACTCTTGAAACTGATCAGCCAAGCTAGGGCTCCATGCTAAAAATAAAGTGCTAGAAATGGAATAAAAATTCAGCAGAATAGGGACAAAAGGGACAAAGAAAAGAGAAGGTCTAAATCAAAGTACAAGAGGGAACAGGGCCAGAAGGCAAGCTGCAATGTTTTTTAACACTTTACAAAAAACAACAAAAGAGGAAGCTACGTGAAGTTAGAAAAAGCTATCATGACATGTCTCCTTATACATACTTAGGAAAACTCATTTTAAATAAAAATTATCAACAGGAAAATATCAAGGTCAAATTCCAAAGACAGGAAAGAAAATAGAATAAAAAGCATCATAGTACCTCCACTTACAATGACAGTACATCAAAAAGGCTTATTAAAAAAAAATTAAAACTGTAATATACAATTCAAAACTGTAATGTGCAATTTCAAAAAGTGCTAAAAATTGTTAAGAAAATTATATAACACATCAAAAAGCAATATAAATCAGAATCAGAAAAACTCAGAAATGAAGAGATAGAAATCAGGAAAGAATTATAAATAAAAGTCATTTCAGTAATGAAGACTAAACTAGAAGAAACACAAGATCAGATAAACATAACAAAATGACCTTAAGAGAAATAGGTTAAAGGGAGGAAAACTTTTAACAAATAAAGAAAGAAGAAAGGGATTAAAAAGGATTTGCAGGAAAGTGACAAATACTGAAGAAAGGCAAAGATGGTCCAGCACGAGGATAAATTAAGAATCTCTAAAGAAAACCAAAGTGAGAGAACAGAAAAACTATAATTCAAGATCCCTTTCCAGAAAAAAAAATCTGCACGTACATGTGTGTTTTATGTATGTATACATTTGTATATACATTACCTGGTTATATATGTATTTATATTAATATGTGTGTATATACATATATACATGGAAAGCTAAACACACACACACATATTTGAAACTATGTATTTCAAGAGTACCCTGTATACTTGACATTATCAACTTGGATCAATGCACTAAATTCTACTAAAATTACAGGACTTTAAAAGGGAGGGGGGAGTCCTTTGAGCGTTTAAGCAAACTATCATGTAATCTTTTTTTGTTTTTGTTTTTTTTGAGACAGAGTTTCACTCTTGTCACCTAGGCTGGAGTGCAATGGCATGGCATGATCTCGGCTCACTGCAACTTCCACCTCCTGGATTCAACCAATTCTCCTGCCTCAGCCTCCCAGTAGCTGGGATTACAGAAGCCAGCCACCACACCTGGCTAATTTTTGTATTTTTAATAGAAATGAGGTTTCCATGTTGGTCAAGCTGGTCTTGAATTTCTGACCTCAGGTGATCCGCCCACCTTGGCCTCCCAAAGTTAGGATTACAGGCATGAGCCACTGTGCCCGGCCACAATCTTTTAAATTTTAATTAAAATTATTTATTTTGAGACAGGATCTTGCTACACTGTTCACCCTGGTCTCAAACTCCTGGGCTCAAGAAGAGCCTCCACCTCCTGCCTCCACCTCCCATGTAGCTGGGACTGTAGGCTCACGCCATCATACCCTGTTTCCAAATCGTGATTAATAAAGAAAAAGAAACAGAATAAAATAGAACAAGATATTTAAAATACAAAAAGAATCTGAGCTAAAGATTTTACATTCAGTAAAACTTACCTTTAAGTATAAGTGGTAAAGACAAACTGCTATCAACATGTAAAAACTCAGTGTATACTGTTCTCATTAGTTCTAGTTCCACTAGAAAAAGAACTTTAAGCCACCAAAGTAACTAGAAAGACATCAAAACAAGGACTAGTGGTGAGATTAAACATGTTGTTATTTCCAGAATTAAGATTAAATGAGGACTTTTAAAGAGAGAGACTGTAGTATGTAATCACTACATGATCTGACAATAAAGGTAGAGTACAGCCATAAATGAATGGGGGAAGAATAGCGACAGCATGAACAACAAAAAAAAATTAACTGATTTCAGTAATTGGTGGTGGTAATATTCTCAGACCACTCTATATGTAAGGGGGAGAAAGCAAGTGAGTAATTATGGGACACACTAATTCTATCTTCCTTTATGAACCAGAATTACTCAGTGTTGAAGAAAGGAACTATGAATGTAGTACAGAAGTGCAGTAAAAATTCTGTAATACTGAATCTATATTGGAAACATTAATACAATCTTATAAATCACAGGTATATCCTAACTGTCCACTGAAAATGCCTACAAACAGACTGATCCAGCAGCAGTGAACATCTCTAGTGCTCAGGTTGTGATCTTGAAATGCCATTCTTCATTAAAAGAAACCTGGACGTCTTAAAGAACTAGCTAGTCTGAAAAGGAAACATACTAGATGAACCTGGAACATCTGACATACCCAATAGTAAGGAAACTGTCAAGGCTATTCTCAGCTATGTCATGTCAAAAAGGTTACTGAAGAGGCTCTCACTGGCCAGGAGATCATAAAATGCTTAAAGAAAACAAAAACTAAACAAAACAAAACAAAACACCAACTGGTCACATTCTGAGGTTGACAGGAAACCAATTATCTTGAAAAATGGGAAAATGAAAAAAAATCAAGCACTGATCCTGCCTTAACTATATTACTAGTAGCCAAAGGATACTTAAGAGGGATCCCCCTAAACATTATTTCCGATAACAAGCAGGACACAAAAGATGGAATTAGAAATCACCACTGTGCAACTTGCAATGAATTAATAGCTGTATAGGTATTTGGGATCAGTGCCTAAAAACATCAAAAGAGAGTAAAAACAAGTGATGACAGGAACACAACTACAGCTTTGCCAAAGTTACCAAATCTGAATCTGGTCAAACTTCTGAATACAGCTGTCAATTTTCAGGAAAAACAAAGTACGGAAGAAAATTAATTGTTCCTGAGTACATATTCAACAAAATCCAGCCATTGATCTTCAAGAAAAAAAAAAAGGCCAAAATGTTGAGTTGTGTCTGAGTACACAAACAACAAAATTCAGACTGAAGGAAATTCTACAGGTCAAATGACCCAGATCTCTTTAACAGATTTTTTAAAAACATTAAAAATTATTAATTCTCAAAGAAATCAAAGAGATGCTACAAACAAAGGAAAAACATCCCAGGCTCATGGATCAGAAAAATCAATATCATTAAAATGGCTATACCACCCAAAGCAATTTACAGAGTCAATGCTATTCCTATCAAACTACCAATGACATTACTCACAGAACAAGAAAAAAAAAAAACTATTTAAAAATTCATATGAAACCCAAAAAGGGCCCAAATAGCCAAGGCAAATCCTAAGCAAAAATATCAAAGGCATCATATTACCTGACTTCAAACTATACTACAGGGCTACATCAACCAAAACAGCATGCAAAATCAGTCACAAAAATGGATACAAAAACAGACACATAGACCAAACTACAGTAACCAAAACTGATACAAAAACAGACACATAGACCAATAGAAGAGAACAGAGAACCCAGAAATAAGGCCACACACCTACAGCCATCTGATGTTCAACAAAGCTGACAAAAAATAAGCAATGGGGAAAGGATGCCCTATTCAATAACTGGTGCTGGGGTAACTGACTAGCCATATGCAGAAGACTGAAACTGGACCCCTTACTTAAACCATATACAAAAATCAATTCAAGATGAGTAAAGACTTAAATGTAAAACCCAAAACTATAAAAACCCTAGAAGACAACCTACACAATCCCATTCTGGACACAGGAACTGGCAAAGATTTCATGGCAAAGACACCAAAAGCAATCACAACAAAAGCAAAAATTGACAAATGAGATCTAATTAAACAGAAGAGCTTCTAGATAGCAAAAGAAACTATCAACAGAGCAAACAGACAATCTAAAAAATTGGAGAAAATTTTTGCAAACTATGCATCTGACAAAGGTTCTAATATCTGGCATCTATAAGAAACATAAAAAACCAAACAACACCATTAAAAAGTGGGCAAAGAACATGAATCGACACTTTTCAAAAGAAAACATACCTATGTGGCCAACAAGCATTTGAAAAAAAAAAAGCTCAATTTCACTGATCATTGGAGAATGCAAACTGAAACCATAATGAAATGCCATCTCACACCAGTCAGAATGGCTATTACTAAAAAAGTCAAAAAAACAAAACAAAACAAAAAACAGATACTGGCAAATTGTGGAGAAAAGGTAACACTTATACACTGTTGGTGAGAATGTATTCAGTTCACCCATTGTGGAAAGAAGTGTGCCAATTCCTCAAAGAGCTAAAAACAGAATCACTATTCAACACAGTAATCCCACTACTGGGTTTATACTCAAAAGAATTGTTCTACCATAAAGACACAAACACAGGTATGATCATTGTTCTACCATAAAGACACAAACACAGGTATGATACACATACATACACTGTGCAGAATAGCAAAGACATGGAATGAACCTAAAACTGGTTTATCAGAGACTAGGACTGCAACCCTTGCTTTTTTTTTGCTTTCCATTTGCTTGGTAAATACTCTTCTACCCCTTTATTTTGAGCCTATGTGTGTCTTTGCATATGAGATGGGTCTCCTGAATACAGCACACCGACGGGTCTTGACTCTTTATCCAATTTGCCAGTCTGTGCCTTTTAATTGGGGCATTTAGCCCATTTACATTTAAGGTTAATATTGTTATGTGTGAATTTGATACTGCCAAGCCAGAGGTCAGCACATTCCTGCAAGCCAAATCTGCCCTGCCACCTATTTTTGCATAGCTGGAGAGGTCAGAATAGTTTTTACATTTTTAAATGACTGAAAATAATTGAAATAATATTTTGTGACTCAAAAAATACATGAAATTCAAATTTTAGAGTCCATAAAGTTTTATTAGTACCCAATTATAAAAGTAAACAAGTGATTTACGTACAGTTTATGGCTGCATTTGTGTTGCAATGGCAGAGTTCAGTAGTTGTAATAGAGATGGGATTAAGTTCAAGAGATTAGAGAGAACTTCTGGAAAAAATGTTGTATCTCCCTAAATATGGAAAAATACCCAGGCAGCCCCTGAATACGCTAGCTGCTATCTTGTAACCAAGAGGGAATAAACTATAGGATATAAGTTAACACTTACTACCTAGTACTTTACAGAAAAAGTTTGCTAACCCCTTATATCAAACAAGTCTGAGTCAAATTTTCTGTTACTTGCAACCATAAAAATCCTAAACACTATACTCCTCTATACTATAGCAGTGCCAAACTACTCAATGATATTCAAAAAGGAAACATACTATAAGGCCTCCATCAATTTGTGCTCTTTCCTATGCATAAAATGTAACTCCCTCCACTTAACTGTACAATCAAATTATATTCAATATGTACAAACAGTGCTTGGTGTCTAGCAGAGTTGAGATAGACTCAATATTTGAACTCTTACTATTTATATGACTTTAGGAAAATTAATTTAATTCTCTGAACCTCAGTTTCCTTAACTGTGAAATTGTTATCAGAATGCTCTATGTGGTTGTTGTGAGAAACAAATGCAGTAACATTCATAAAACACAGCATGACATCTGGCACAAAGTAAGCACATATTAAATAAATGGAATCTTCATCTATCATATCCATGATCAACAATATGATTCTTTTACTGAAAGATCATTCCTCTTCCTACACAGACTTTCTGGATGCCTACCAGAAAGAACTGTTCTCTCTTCTGTGCTTCTTCACAACGTTATTCATACAATAGTCCTGCCTTATCCACAGGGTGTGCACTATGTTTTTTCCTGTATAGATGTTCCTCACCTTACGACAGGGTTATGTCCTGATAAACCACTGTAAGTAGAAGATATCGTGTTGAGAATACATATAATACACATAACCTAAGCTGAGAATACACATAATACACCTAACCTACAGAACATATAGCTTAATGTACTCTACCTTAAATGTACTCATAACATTGACATTAGCCTACAGTTGAGCAAAATCATCCAACACAAAATTTTTAAATTATAAAACTATTTTCTAATAAAGCATTGGCTATTTCATGTAATCTGCTAAAGACTCTACTGAGAGTGAAAGAATAAGGTTGTATGGGTACTCAAGGTATAGTTTCTACTATGTATGTATCACTTTCCCACCATTAGAGTTGAAAAATCATTTAAATTCAACCATCCTAAGTCGGGAACCATTTATACATACATATCTGTAATAGAGTTTAATTTATGGATTGTCTGACTGATCCATGGATTCCTAGGTGTGGTCTATGTGCAGCAAAGAGTGAGATTCACATGTATCCTCCTCAACATCCAGTTTCAACAGATAACACCAAAGATAAATAAACAAACAAATTAAATAATAAATCACTTTCCTAAGACTCCAAAAGCTAGAACAGCCTCTGCCTTCTTCACATTAACCTACATCTCAGGGAAGCCACAACTTCTCAAGTTTGAGCTAGGGTTTTCAGGAACAGAACCAGATTTTATTTCCAAAGACATAAATGAAAGTAAAGGTCACTTAGAGAAATCTAAAAAGTTCAGTGTAACCAGAACACAGAAAGTATGGACAAGAAGCAGGATATGAAACTAGAAAAGTAGGCAGAGTCATAATCATAGAAAGCATAATCACAAAAGACATAAACATTATTCATGATGATCAATTTGAACTTTATGCTATAAGTGTAGGGAAGAAAATAAAGGACATTATTTATGCAAGGGAGTGGCATGACCTGACTGGTGTTTTCAAAAGATAACCTTGGCAAGTATATGTAAGTCAGTGGTGTAGGCCATGGCCTAAAAGTAAAGAGATCACTGCCATAAGCTCAGAAGAAAGGAAAACGTAAATAAATGCACTAACACTGAAAATAAGAAGAAAAGGATAGACTAGTCAAAATATTTAGGACACAGAATTGCAAAGACTGTACTCATCTGAAAGAGTCATTTCTAATTGCTGCCATCAATTTCTTCCTTAAATCCACTCTCATGAGGCTTTTGATCCTACACATTCCAGGTACTCCACAAGTACCAAAATCTCTGATAAAGTCCACTGTTAAGTCCAACAGTCAGTTCTCAGTTTTATTTTTTGACTTATCAACAATTGATGTAGTTAATTTTTTATGTAGTTAATTCTTTCTGTCTTGAAGTCTTCTCTTCACTTGATTTCCAAGATGCCACACTTGCCCGGTTTTGCTCCTGTCTTCGGACTCCTTCTGTCTCCTTGGCTTATTCTTTCTCATCTCCCCAGTCTCTATATGATAGAGTGCCCACGGTTTACTTAATAATCTGTATTATTTGCCATATATATTTCATTGGTCATCTCAAATGGACTCGTGGTATTATGTTTCATCTATGCTGATGGTTCCCAAATTTATATCTCTAATCTGGGCCTCATCCATGAAGTTCATATTCATGGAGTTGCCTACCCTACATTTTCATTTTCTTTTTTTTTTTGAAACAGGGTCTTGATCCGTCACTCAGGCCAAAGTGCTGGGGCATGATCACAGCTCACTGAAGCCTCAAATTCCCAGGCTTAAGCAATCTACCCACCTCAGCCTCCTGAGTAGGTGCACACCACCAGGCCTGGCTAATTTTTATTTTGGGGGTCTTGCTTAAGACTCCTTTAAGATGGGGTCTTGCTATGTTGCACAAGCTGGTCTCGAACTCCTGGGAGGAAGTGATCCACACATTTCAGCCTCCCAAAGTGCTAGGATTACATGTGTGAGCCGCTGTGCCCGACCTCATTTCCACTTTCATCTCACACAGGTATCTCAAAATTTAACATGTCCTAATAGTCCTCCAGGAACCTGCTCCTCTCACAGTCTTCCTCATCTCTGTAAATAGCAACTCCTTTCTTTTGGTTGTATAAGCCAAAAACCATGGAGTCATCCTTAATTCCTCTTTTTCTCTCCCACTGCACATACAATCCATAAGTAAATCATATCAGCTATACATGATATACCCAATCTACTTCTCACCCTCTGCTACCCCCACCCTGAGTCCAAGCCACCTTCATGACTAACCTGGTTTCTCTGCTTCTGCCCCAGCCCAGCTTCAACCTATTCTCAACATAGCAACCAGAATGGTTCTGTTAAACACAAATCGGATCATGAAAGTCTTCTCCGCAAAACCCTCCAAAGGTTTCTCATTGTAAGTAAAAGTAGAAGTCTTTAGATCAAGGCCCTACATTACCTGGGCCCTATTACCTCTCTGACATCATCTCCTACCACTCTTGCTCTCTGACTTTTCTGAAGCATGCTGGCTCTCCTCATTGTACTTTAAACACTCTAAGAATATACTCATATCAAGGCCTCTGCCTGAAATACTTTTCTCCTAGATGTCAGCATGGCTTGTTCCTGCATCCCCTTTGGGTAGATACATAAATGTTCCCCCCAGTGATTCCTTCCCTCATCACTCTAAAATAGTATCCCACCACCACCATATTCACACAGATATACATTTTTCACTTCTTCCTTGCTTTATTTTTCTCCTTAGTACTTATTACTAACATATTCTGTATTTTACCTGTTCATCTTAATTCTGGTCATCTTCCCCCACTAGAATATAAACTCCATGTGGACAAATAATTTTGTGTTCAATGCTTTATTAGCCATGCCTAGAATAGTATCTGACACATAGAAGGTACTCAAAAAATAGCTGTTGAATTAATTAACATGCATGAGTAAAATGAAGAAAAGAAGGGAATTCTGGATGCCTCAGAATTCTTTGGAAATTTGGGAATTTCAGTTGCTTGATTATAATGCCATTAAGAGAACAGAAGATGGGCCCGGCGAGGTGGCTCACGCCTGTAATCCCAGCATTTTGGGAGGCCGAGGCGGGCAGATCATGAGGTCAGGAGTTCGAGACCAGCCTGACCAACATAGTGAAACCCCATCTCTGCTAAAAATACAGAAATTAGGTGTGGTGGTGTGCACCTGTAATCCCAGCTACTCAGGAGGCCGAGGCAGGAGAATCGCTTGAACCTGGGAGGTGGAGGTTGCAGTGAGCCCAGACAGCACCACTGCACTCCAGCCTGGGCGACGGGGAGAGACTCCATCTCAAAAAATAAAAAGAGAACAGAAGATGGAGGGTTGCCATTTTACTAAGGGTTAAATTTAAAATCTGATTTACTCTATCTTTTATTTTCAATTTAGATGTACATGTACAGGTTTGTTATACAGGTAAACTTGTGTCAAGGGGTTTGGTGTACAGATTGTTTCATCAAGCAGGTACCAAGGCTAGTAACCAATAGTTATTTTTTCTGATCCTCTCCCTCCTCCCACACCCACCCTCAAGTAGGCCCTAGTGTCTGTTGTTCCCCTCTCTGTCTCCATGTGTTCTCATCGTTTAGTTCCCACTTATAAGAGAGAACATGTAGTACTTGGTTTTCTGTTTCCTGCATCAGTTTGCTGAGGATAATGGCTTCCAGCTCCAATGGAACAGAATATAGAGCCCAGAAAGAAGGCCGCACACCTCCAACCATCTGATGATCTTCAACAAAGCTCACAAAAACAAGCAATGGTGAAGGAACTCCCTATTCAATAAATGGTACTGGGATAATTGGCTAGCCATATGCAGAGGACTGAAACTGAAATTCTTCCTTACACCATATACAAAAATCAAATCAAGATGGATTTAAGACTTAAACATGTAACCACCCTACTTATTATCTCATTAATTCCAGGTCTTGTGCTAAATGGAGGGAAACATTCACTTAGTCAGAAGTGAAACTGTCTAACCCTTTTTGTTTTTTCAAAAACCAAATAAGGTGTTCTCAAACTGGAGTTCTGCAACAATTCTAAATTCTCAACCCAAATATTTATGTTTTACTTGATGGAGTTCAGAACATGATACCTCAAAATACGGCACCGTGGCATCAGAAAGATCACTCTCACCCTCCCCTTGTGCTTCTTCCTAAAGCATACTCCTGACACCTAGAAAGGATTTTTTACTCTTCTCCTAAAGCAGGTCATAAGACCCTCATTCAAGAGGTGTCCTACCTATACCTGGAGGAAAGAAACATCTTTATCGCTGAAGACAGAGGGATATAGAAAAGAATCCTAATAGAAGGTCTTGCTAAGCCTCTCCACACCCCACCTCCAGTTTACCATCATAAAATTATACTTTTTTATCCAGTCATACTTCTTCACAGCTATCCACTTCATCAAATCTAACATTAAAAATACACAGATTTACCCATTTCCTCAGGTTTTCATTTCCTTATGAAGGCTCCAGTGCCACATAAAATTCATTAAGTAAATTTGTATGCTTTTTTTATTGTTAACAAATCTGTCTTTTGTTATAGGGGTGTCAGTCATGAACCTAGCAATGAATGAAGAAAATATATCTTTCTTCCTCTATATACTTTTAAACCCATTATTACACTAGGGAGCCCCTATTCATTTATTTGTATATAAATTGGCACAGTCTTTTATAACAACTGCCTTTTTGAAATACCCACTTGGATGTCTCAAATATAGCTCAAACTCAAACTACTGAAACATGAAATTCTAAACTTCCCTTCATCCCTTCAAACCTGATCCTCTCCATCAGAGCTCCCCCTCTCAATGAATTCATCATCAAATACTGTTGATGTTCCCTCCTAAATGTCTTGAGTCCAACCACTTGTCTCCATCTCCAACCTGCATCCACCCCTATATCCATCCTCTTCTCAACATATATCCACATAGCCGAGTAATCATTTAGAAATGCCAATCTAATAGTAACCTCACTTTATACTTAGAATGTTTAAATGTCCTCCCATGAGAAGATATAAAATTTAACACAATCTACAAGGCTCTACTTCTCCAGCTTAATTTCTAATCATATCTACTTTTTCTAATATTGGCTTTCTTTCAGTCTCTGATTTCTACCTTCATATGTCTAAATCAGACACCTGAAAAACAACTACTGTATACCTGAGGAGTAAGGATAAAACAGTTTTCACCTAAAATCCCTGACTTCATATATGATGATATAAAAATTTCAAAAGACATTAGTAACAGCCTATTTTTATTTTGTGACATGGTTCACAAGAAACCTCTTACTCCCTATACAGAATGACAGCTACTGACAGACTAAAAATCCTATCTTCCCCTCTCCATTTCACTTCCAAGAAAAAAACACAACCTCCTTCTGTTTTGACTGATAAGTTTAAATATACAGACACTCATTGGAAAATCAAAGTAATACAAAGCCAACTTATCATATATTATCTAAATATTCCTCAATTTTGTTTTTTCAAATAAATCATACTTTATTCATCTCATTATGCCTAAGTAATACTTTGTCTTTACTGGTTATACATAAATGTTTTTTAAAGTACTTAGCATAATACTATGCCCTTGTGGGTACCTAATCTGTACTGCATTACTTGATTATAATAATAATGGCAATGAAACTAGCAATTTGAGATCAAAATATGTTAAGGAATTTATTAAAGATAACAGTATGACCTTTGTATATGCAATATACAAAATTTCAAAACAATATTCCTTTCCCTAAACTTACTATTAGTAAAGTTCTTGAGTGTTACATTTTGTATTTTTCTCCCAAGGAAGGAGGAAAAGTGAATACAATGATTAAGTAGTTAGATAATAGGTATTATTACAACCAAATAGAATATGGAAATATTTAATCAAAGAATAAAGAAGCCAGGCATGATGGTGTGTGCCTATAGTCCCAGCTACTTGGGAGGCTAATGTGGGAAGATCACTTGGGCCCAGGAGTTCAGGACCAGCCTAAGCAATATAGTGAGACCTCCATCGCTACTTTTTAAAAATAATTTAAATAAAAAGAATTTGGAAAGAACTGAATAAAGAACCCGGTAAAGACTCATATGATTCTTAGTATGTGAGAAAGCTGGCATGATAAATCACTAGAGAAAGAAATGGCTATTCAACAACAAATGTGGTGGGGAAAATTGGCTTTCTCCACAAGAGACAAAAAAATTAGACCCTCTTCTCACACCATAACCCCCTTACCAAAATAATAAAAGGAAAAAAATTCAAATGTATTAAACATATGGAAAGGAAAAACAAAACTTCAAAACTATTTCAAGAAAATCTAGGAGAATGTATTTGTGGTCTCTGAGTAAACAAAGATTCCTGAAATAACATGTAGTATAAAAAAGAATGATTGATTTGAATAAATTAAATTTTTAAACTTCTATTTAACAGAAGTTTGGAGTTTCGCTCCTAAAACTAAAGGCAACGTTTTAAGACAGGGTACAGACTGACAGAAGAGATCTGTTATAAATGTCACAGACTAAGGATCAATCTAAAACAAGGGTCTGCCAACTTTTTCTATAAAGAGAGTAAATATTTTAGGTTTTGCAGACCATATGCTCTCTGCCACAACTACTCAACTCTGCCATTGTGGTGCAAAAGCAGGCACACACGATATGTAAATAAATGAGTACGTCTGTATCCCACTAAAACTATTCAAGAACACTGAGTTTTGAATTTCTTATAATGTTCATAGGTTGTTAACATTTTATTCCCCTTTAATTTTTTTTCAGAATGATTGGAAAATAAATGGAAAAGCCATCCTTAGCTCACAGGCCACACAGAACAGCTGGCAGGCTGGATTTGGCCCATGGGCTACAGTCTGCTGAACCTGTCCAGAATACATAAAGAATTCCTATAAATCAATAAAAGATAAATAATCCAACAGAAAAAATGCATAAAAGATATAAAGAGGTTATTAACAAATGAGGAACTCTAAAGGTCCATAAAGCATATGAAGAGATGTTCAACTTCACTAGAAATTAAGGAAACAAATAAATCACTAGGACATTACCTTTCTCCTACCAGATTGAGAAAAAGGAAGAAATCTGACCATATGACTACTGGATAGGGCAAAACAAAAACTCTCAAACACTTCTAAGAACATAAATTGGTACAGTGACAAAGTAGTGAAATCATGTAGTAAAAGTAATAGTGCAAATAACCTACAAATGCAAATAACCTACGTTTGCATGTCCATGTCTAGGTACAGTTTCTGGAAAAACTCTAATGTGCAGATAAGGATATTCACTGGAACATAATTTGTGATCACACACACACACACACACACACACACACACACACAACAGAAAACTCAAATTCATATTCAGAGGGAAATGGATGGAAGAAATAGGCTCATAAAATTGAATACTATACAACACATAAAAGAAACTAGGTTTCTAACAAGAGCAAAAGAGCAAGTTGCAGAATGATATGGGGAAATGATACCACTTATTATATTTTAAAACACACAATACTTAACTAAAAATCGTTCATGGACACATTTATACTGGGAATTTTCATCTCTGATAAAGGAGATTCAAACATTAATCTTTTTAAACCAAATTCTAAATCTGTCTAGTCTATATATTATCTATGTCTGTGTGCATGTGTGTTAGGATATAGTTACAGCAATGAGAACTAGTTATCGCCAAGCTATGTTTTATTTGGAAAAAGAATGGGATTTACATTTTAGAAAAATCAGATGAACATTTAAGAAAATTCATTCTTACAGCAAAACAGAGAATGAACTAAAGGGTACTGAGATTGTAGACACAATAATTTAAGTGAGATGAGATCCTAAAGAAATGAGAACGAAGAGGTAAAGAGAAGACAAAGTTCAGAAATATTCAGAAGTTTTAATCAACTGAACTTGATGACTGATAGATGTTGGCAGTCATTCTGGGGAGTATAGGAAACTTCATACATTTTTCCAACTGCTTCTTGCATATACTTGCTATGGGCTTTTAAACTGCTTTTAAACGTACATCTGCATTAGTTGATGATGATAATGGTCATCAGCTACAGCTAAATGATTGAAAAAGGATTTTAGAAAACAAAACATCAGTTAAAGAAGTTTTTAAAGATGTAGCAGAAAGGTTTTCTCTGTTTTGCAGTTTCTGCCAGCACACACACACACACACACACACAC